>WJFA01000587.1:0-33447 GCA_009870155.1 Pseudobourletiella spinata
TCTTTGTAAATTTTGTCCACGGTGGTGGAGTCCTGCCGACGACTACTGATGGCTGGCGTTGACGTGAAAATTCACCATCACTGCGGAAGACACCCACTACTGCATACATCCGTATGACCGGCAGCCGGATGCAGTCGTGATAAAAAAATCGAATTTCACGTGAATGTTGACAATTAAAAATATGTATATTTATTCATGCGACAATTAACTCCCAGTGACTACTGGTGGCTGTCAGAATTTGTGGAAAAAGAAAAGAAACTGATTAAAATCACCATGATAATGATGATGGTCAAACCTTCGACTTCCATACCTTTGCGCCGCTGCCTTTGTTCACTAGACTACCGCAACGCACCGCTATTACTAGACGTTGTAGATACTGTATTACGCCTGTGTACAGTCTCATTTACGACGGCGGTCATGGGTTCGATCTTCGATCCCAACGCGAACATACGTTTTTCACCCACTTCTGCAAGGTGCATACGTCCCATCTAAAAGGCTTATACGTGTTATGGATCTAAGATCTTCCACATGCAAAAATAATAAAAAAAAAGCTTATTGAAAATTTCATGAACACACATAAGAATAATTTAAGCATTCTTTACGAGTATTTTTCACTTGCATACCCGAAATTGTGTTCTTATTGGACCACCAAAGTAACATAATTGATAGATTTAAAATGTTGGTTTTCATGTTTCTCCGGGACATCTCAGCCCGTTTTGATGAATTTTGTCCTCAATGAAATACAACAAAATCTTTTGTTAGAAGAATAAATGTTTTTTGAAATTCGACGTATTGACTGAAATATGACGTTTTCAAACTTTTGAACCGAAATTGTGACCATTTCGTTTCCTACCCGATTTTGTACTCTGACCTGGAAGAGAGCTTCAACAGGTAAAACCAAAAGTGATGCATACGGATCGAAGCTGTATCAGTGACATCTGGTCTAGCAGGTACGGATAGGAAAGGTCACCGTTTACGATAAATGCCAAAATACTATGTAATTTTCACAACATCTTATAAATTAGGAGCTACTCAGGTTTGAACGAACATGTACCGATCAAAATCCTAAAGTCTCAGATTTTGATTGCTCCCAAAACCATTGTTGAGTTGTTCGGGCAATGAAGGGGAACCATATGTGACGTATCCTGTTGGGACACCCTAAACAGAAACTCCATACCAAGTGCTACATCAAGTGTGAGACCAGGTATACTGTCACTAAGTATCACATCAATCCAGTACGTTATCACTCGTAAGATATCGTTTGTTGTATGCTACAATATACACTCTACCAAGCGTAAGGATACCGTTCATGGAATCCGAACTAACGAAACATAAATACTCAATCAGCGTTAGAACTGAAAATTACAGTAGGGGCCTATCGGAATACTTTAACTTTAGTAGTAGGAACGGCTTACCTAGACAACCTTAATAAGTTAAACAACAAACACTAACTAACGAATACGGTGTGGGTACGGGTACACCAAGACGTTGCAAACAACCAAAATATGTATATTCACGGAAAGACATGCACACCAGGGTTGTAAATAATTATCCCAATCGTAATTAATTGCTGAAATTAAATATTTATAACCATGATATTAATTGCAGTGGCCGCATTTGCTTTTCGAATTTCAGTAGTAACCAAGATATTGTAATAAAAAATGGATTCCTTGTGAGTTCAATTACATACTCAATTCCTGTACACTGTGACTTTGTTTTTTTCAGCGGGAGCGGTCCTAGCGGAGACGTTTATGAATTATTGTTTCTGGGTTGTAGTGATTTAAATATTGATACAGTGTGATCAGGAATACCTGAATCATGACGACTAGTGATAGGCTATTATCATTTGTCACAGAAAATGAGGATTTAATCACTAGTCAAGTATCACTAGCATCACTCACAGTATCCAAATTTAGTCAGTAGACACGAATCACTAGAATCACTCACAAAGTTCAAATTTTTTCGGTAGTCCCTGTTCGTCAGTCGCACAAAATTCCGAGTTAGGGTTTAGTCATGAAAAACCGTATTAATTCTTTAGCTCGGGCGCGCGAGAGGTGGTCAAAGAATATAGATTACTAAAACTGGCACTCAATTATTGGAACAATTATATGGATCGTGTGGTTTGTAAAGTCCACTTCGGCTACTGATTCTGTCTGAATCTAATTTATGATATTGTAACAAACAAGTTGGCTCTCTTTATATTGCTCCGTTATATTGATGGTTTACCCCAACAGTTTATTCCGAGAAAACTCAACCATTTTCCAAAGGAAAACAGAAGCAGTGTACAGAAGGAAACCCAGAGTAAGAATTGTGGTTTTCTCACCACCTCGGTATTACATAGAATAGTGTGAATATCCATCACATGTTCCATAAAATGTCAACAACAATCATCCATCTCAAATAAGAAAGCAGTAGTAACCATGGCGATTGATGCTACAATACCCCCTTCTAAGATGTTTTCCTCCTTCAAGACCTGCATCCTCAGTGGGCATCAACCAGCCGGTTTCAGCTGGAGGAGTAGAGATGTCGGGAGGGATCGCGAGGATAAGGAGTAGGACATTATAAGGACGGAAGGACCCACCCCCTTCTTAAAGCCTTTCCAGTGATCCGAACTTTTCAAGCAGCTGTCCTCGGTGCTGCTTCCGCTGCTGCACCCGCGGCGGTCTGTGCGTCTACTGTTCCCGCAGCAACTCCTGCTGGTGCCACTGCAGCTGGTAGAACTGTTCGTGGCAAAGCTTCTGCTGGTGCAGATACTGAGGACGGCATTGCTGCTGTCGCACTGTTCGTGCGCCGATCACCATCTTTCCGGAAAATCTTCGGCAACTAGACTGTAAGGGTAACATGCTGTTTGAGCTTTGTAACAATTCAAGTTGGCTGTTGCCTCTCTTCTCTCCGTTATATTTATGGTTTACCCCAACAGTTTATTCGGAGAAGACTCCACCATTTTCCAGAGGATAACCTCGGCGATGAGAGTTGACCGAATAAGCAGTGTACAGAAGGAAACCTAGAGTAAGAATCGTGGTTTTCGCACCGCTTCGGTTTTCCAATATATAGAATTATGAATATCTATCGGACTCCATAAAAAGTCAACAAACAGCCATCTCAAATAAAAACGCAGTAGCACCCATGACAATGGGTGCTACAATATTATATTTAAGATATTTATTAACTTCTCATCTTTTGATGTTATGGTATTAGATCCGAGTGCTGTATCATAAAATGAATGTTGAGTGTGGAAAAGTGAGGTTTTGATCTCTAACTGTAACCATATTCATGTTTCAATGGTAGTTTATCATTGATATTTGGCGTCATCTCTGCGTCCATGTCTGATTTTTTCTCTTGATTTCACTAATACTAACCAGGGGACGTTTTAAGAGACAGCTTCGAGCACACACAAATATCACCGCTCTAAAAGCGGCAGGTGCAGAATCTCATATTTGATCCTTCCGGAGCGTCACAAGTTCGAGGCTATTAGATGCAAAGAAGGTGGGGGGGTACGTTAAAAGATCCATGTTCAACGCACACAGGATTTCGGAATTTTCAATTTCAATTGAAATTTCCTTCATACATATGGTGCCTCATGGGGTGAAAATTTGGAATACTATTTTGCTCAGATCGCAGCGAAATTTTAAAGAAATGTAAGATGTTTTTGTTAATTGTTGTTATTAGTTGGTTGTAAGATGTTGTTAAATGATTTTGAGTGGGGTGAAAATTAAGGTTTTGCAGTTTGACTTCGGCCGCGAAGTTGAACTTCACGCAAAATTCTGGTTCTGAGATTGGTTCTGCTAGATTATGTTTCAGGACCTGCAAGATTAACAACTTAGCAAAATTCATAAATATTTAACCTAGCATTTACCTTCGTGGCGTACGTTAAAATGCAAACGCTTAATTTTCCGCTTATAAATTAAATTGTCGGCAAATAATTAAAACTCATTTTTTGAAAAATGTTTAGTTTTTTTAGGAATTGAAAATCTGACGGATTCTTGTAAGGCTTTAATAAGGCTCCATTTTTTTAAAAAACCTCCAAGGGGAAGCCCTTGGATGCATTGAAATCTTTAGGGGAAACCCCATGTTACCATGCCCCATTCCATGCTCTGAAGTGAAGCCCCTCGGACGTTGCGTTGGGTCTACAGGTAGCACCAAAAGCGATGTACACGGATCGAAGGGGCAGCAAAAGACCTATCAAACGCGCTATTGCACATGACTCTGCGCCGTCCCGTTCAGGAGTTATGGGCAGGAAAGGTTACTGTTTACGCTAATGTTAAAATAGCATGTGGTTTTTACCACATGTCATAACGCGGGAACTAGTCATTCGATTTGAATCACCATGGTACCGAACAAATACATAAAGCCTCAGCTTTCGATTGAGAATACCATCATTGTTCTGCGTTGAGGCGTTCGGGCACCAGGGGGGAAACAAATGTGACATATCATTTTGGGACACCCTGTAGAACTAGTTAAGCGTCCAAGTGATATTTTTGATTATGTATCTTCGAAAAAGTGAATTTCCACGTGTTCTTCAAAATTGACTTGAAATGCAAAACTGAGAAATCCTTATGGGATTTAACATGGGATTTCTTCAGGGTTGCGAAATAATGAAATTTATTTCGATAGCGATAATCGTGTCGATAATGAGCGTATCGATGACGATAATTGTTGCTTATTGGTTGCGCAAACGATAACGATAACTCAAACAATTACTGTCTCATTATTCAATAATATCGATGTAAATCGATAATTTCCCCAAAATTCAGCTGAAACTTTAAAAACATGACATTTCTTCCAGACAACAAAGGTCCAGGAACTGATACGAAAACTCGCGGGTTACAGAGATAATATGGGCAGATTATTTTTCATTATTTCAATTTAAAGTCACTGCAAAGTTGGGAAAACCTGTCTAATTCAATTCAAACCATTGCCTACCTCAGGGAAATAATTAAAAAGTTTTTCAAACAAAAACCGATATTTTGAAAAACTCCACTTAAATTTTAATTTTTGTAAATGTCAAACTCCAAAGGCCACTTAAAGTCTATTTCCGTAAGACAGATGATAACATGAAGATTCTGAAAAAATGCATTGTTCATTGGAGTTGGAAACGTCGAAAAATCTAAAAGTCGCATTTACTACAGATTTAGTAAGCGCCCCATGTAGGTAGAGCTGATATGGAGTGATATACCAATAGTGATCATATTGGAAGACTACACTGGTGTGTATTCCGCCGCTTGTGTCTTCAATTTGCCACAAATAGTGTCATACTCCTTAACAAATGGAAGTTAGACTTGTACAGGTATGCAAAATGTCAACACTACAATGACAGCCAGCTACCGAAGTCACTGAAATAGGAGTGACCAACTCCCAACTTGAGTAAGGTTTTTTTTTCGTTAAAGTTTTCGGTATCAACGTATATATTCTGGGGCGTTTTTTTTCGATTCCCCTACTTCTAAGGCATTTGTCATTGGTGTCTGCCTTTTCCGGGAATTTTGAAATTATCGTTTCGATATCGATAGTAAAGATTGCAGTTTTGGGGTCAATCCATGGAAAGGGAGTACGTACTGATTAAAAAATCTAGGGTTGCGAATATTATTGTTCCAAGCAATAATGGTAGGTTATTGTTGAATAATGCATTATCGTAATAACGATAATATCGGAAAAAATGAATAATCGTTATCCTATGATAATGGCTATCAACATCCCATTGTAGTTATCGAATCATGGCTACATGAGCTCTGCGCTGCAGAGGTATCGACGCTGTGCGCAGCGGGCATCTGAAAATGTCCCCTAGTAAGATAAAATTCATAAAAAATCCATAGCACAGAAATAAATTGAATTTCACGGTGGAGGCTTTTCGGATTTGATTCTAATTTTTAATCCTGAGTCGCAACCCCGGGTAAGATTTTAATCAAGGTGAGACCGAGCCTTGGCCCATTATTTGATCGCACACTCGAATCTGCCAATATTTAGTTAGTGCGCTCTCTGATGAATGCCTCACGTACACGAGATTTAGGTCATTCCTCGTAATCGTCGTCACATTCATCCATATAATATTCCTTCCTGCCCATTTATATTTCATTTGTATGAGGACGATGACAAGCGAGTTCTAACTTAAACATGTTCTTAACACGATAAACCCTTCTCCTACTGCCACCATGAATCCATGTCATTCGCATTGCGGACCTCTTGCTGAGCAAAATGGGAGGAGAAAAAACCATACAACTCGCTCTGCACATGGAGTGAATGGGGGCTTCTCGTGTCAGAACTTTTTGGGTCATTCATCACGTGTGAGCTCTCATTTCACATGAAAATACATTATTTGGATGACTGATTCAGTTATTCTCCGGCGTAAATGTTATACAAACTAAACATTTCTGAAGAAAATTTTGCTCTCAAATTTGTATTGTTCAAACCCTCAAAGTTAAATTTTTTTTGCCAAGGAGAAAAGACTATATGCTTATTTTCAGTGCTGATCCGAATTCACATTGCGGCGCCCTAATATTAAAGACACAGGAGGTCCACGCGGTTTTGGGAGATTACCTCGGTGAGCTTAGGCAGACCAAGCTTACATACCAAAAACAGTCGGATACCCTGATATTCCAGTTGGAATCTCTCACCCTGAAGATTAAACGCCGCTATTGCGACTGTTCTAGACTTGAATGAAGATTTGCTTCTTTTCCTATAAGCTTAAGTACACGACATGACACCAAGGACATATTCTATCTGTGCTCCGGAAACAATTGCAACACAGTTGAAGTTGGAAGAAATGGATTCCATGACGCAGGTATAAGCAAGGTGGAAGTACTAGTGCCGCTTCTGCAGGATAGAGGGAAGTTTCTAGCTCTGTTCTGGTTAGCGTGCCGCGATTGTCGACCACTTGGCTGTTGTCACACGTGTTCAGAGGCTAGAATCAGCAACTTTGATTTGCAATATGATACTCTTATGCTAAAGGCCTTACCGAATTCAGCAGCAACTAATCATAAGATTCATTATAATCGCGTACAAATCCATTTCGGAGAAGACGAAAGAAGTGTAGATGGAGTCTTTGTGAAATTGTGAACACCCAAACTCTTCGAACTCCTACGTGCGAGGCTACGAACATTTAATATCGTATAATTTCTTCCCCCCCCCCAGTTTCTGGTAGTGGTAGTGGCCTATTAATGGTAAACCATTAATGCTCAGTTTCCTTGAATTGTTTCCAACAATTCTGAATAATGTGTAGTATCAGTGCAGCATTTAGTGACATGATCACAAGATCCTGTCGTTTATTTCCACGACCACAGAACCCTTCCCTTGATGTTGACAAATGCATTGAGGACTGAACAATTCATCTGAAACTGATCATCTTTCTGTACCAATTCGAGTTGACCACTGGGACTTAGTTCCATTTTATACGAAATTTAAATTCGCTTCAGAATCTGTGCTCTTTATTTCTCTAGCTGCTCTGCGAAACAATAACAATTGGAACCCGAAGCCAGTGAATGACGGAACCTTCCCAAGTGGATCCGTGCTGAGAGGCCGGAGCACATGCTATTATCTTCGATACGTTGTAGCTTTGCTTGTGACGTCATTGAAACAACTTGTATTGTATGTTTGTCATACTTCGTAAGAGCCAGCTCCCCTAGAAGAATTTTCATATGTCAACCGAGAGGGAATACACTTGCACATTTGAATTTTTGTGACTTTAAACTACCTTTTGTGGAACTCCCTTACATGTAAATAGGGGACTTTGCCAAATATATAATGGGTCTGTTGGGAGGAACATGTTTCATAGATGTGCAATTTGCTTCGCGCTTTGCCTTTTCTTGCCGCAATACACATGGGTGAAGCACGCACGCAAGTGCATAGGGGGGCTTACTACTCGAATTTGGCAAAGAGTAATAAAAGCGTCATTGTAGCTTTTAATTACTAATGACTTCAGCCTCAATCGCGTACCTACCTTGTATACTGAGAGGAAAAATGGCTTCTCTTCTTACGAAAACGTATTTGAACTTTGCTACGAAGCAAGAAGATTAGGACAGTTAAGCATGCATCAGAGTGAGCTATCGGGTATCCGCCAGAACTGTAATTGCGACTAAATTTCCTTTTTTCTATGTCTGCGGGTTTCGCATACAAGCTAGCCATGAGTGGACAAGAGATGAGCAGAGATCTCTATGCTTGTCATCTTCTTCTACAAGAGCTTGAAAATAATGCACAATTAAGGC
Source organism: Pseudobourletiella spinata (assembly GCA_009870155.1). Lineage (NCBI taxonomy): Eukaryota > Metazoa > Arthropoda > Collembola > Symphypleona > Bourletiellidae > Pseudobourletiella > Pseudobourletiella spinata. Next base: position 8,196 of record WJFA01000587.1, read on the forward strand.
CACCATATATACTTATAAGTTCCAAACTCAAGCTGTTGAATATGACATACGCATAAGTCTATGAAGACGCATAACCTTATGATCCTTTGTTCATGGATGAGTTGGGTAAATAATAACTATTATCAATACGCTACAGTTTTGGTTCTTATGGAGTATCGGTCCATTTCACGCCCGGGCGCGTGTGTGTCTCCCTCGATCTTTCTTTCAGCATATAAGTGCGATGGACCAAAAGATTCATTACTCAGTCAGAACAATAAAGTCGTGTCGAAGAAAAATGTTGTGGGAACTTCTCACCAAGGAGAACAGCGCACAATTTTGCGCCTCCAACTCCATTAATTCCAGATTTGGCCGTGCTGTCGCCGCATTCTCATCTCCTTCCTCAGTATGTGAGCGCAATAGTCTTATGCCAATGTATCTCCTTGCTCCTTACCCAACCTTGTAGTATCTCTCTGAAGCCATAGCCGTAGGCTTCCTTCTGCGGGACATACTCATTTGAAGAACTAGAATTTACGTTGCTCGCCAACACATTGGTCACTAATGAATTTCATTCTACATTCGGATATCATGTAATAGGAAAAATTTATTACAGTGCGGTTTTAAATTGCTAGCATTTTCAATTTTCAAGTGGGAACCCGCTTCGGTTTTCACATCAATTTTCCTTTCAACTGGATCTTCGGTTGAACTCCAGTTTACCCCCACCCTAGAGGTATTACCGTCAGCTGGGTCTGTCACGAGGTGTTAGGTGCAGAACTTAATCAGTAATATTTCCCACCCGGATACTTCACACGGGTGTGTGTATTCTTTAAATTCACATCACATAAAAGGTCATGGCAGTAGTGGTAACCCAGTCGTTTTGCGTAGATCGAGGATGCACAACAAAGCCAGAGCTCAGATACTAGCTTTTGGTTGTGTTGTGAGTTTTTAGTCATATCGCGGTGAAAAATTGCTGGTGACATAAAGTCATATTTATAAGAGTATAGCTTGCAAGGGCAGAAGCAGTAACAACCACAGTGAAGAGATATCTACGGACAATGTGCGAATCGCACACTCGCATCCTACCATTTGTGAAACCTACTGGCAGCGACTTTTTGCAAAAGAAACTGTCAACGCGGCTCAGGATCGGGAAGGTGGAGGTTGTATACTCGGCTTATCATAAGAATGAATCTTAGGTTTCATCGACTCCCTAATGGAGCGTGACATAATTCCTTCTGATTTATATATAAACTATATGCGAAAGTTCCATCCCTACCTTCTCCTTACAGAGCAGTCACAAAGACACACGCACTCGTAGACGAAAGAATAACACGGCCTGCAGCTATTCAAGAAAGGAAACGTTGTGCAAACATGTGAGGATGAGATAAAACACGCTATAGCAAAGACACCAGTGGTTTCAATTTAAAAATTTTCCTCAGACCGTTTTCCGTTCCACATGTATGATCTCTGAGGAATGCGTCGTCTCATCCCGACATGCCCCATGCATATATGCATGCATGTTTGCCAAAGGTGGGGACATTTTCGTCGACGCCGCTAAATTAGGGAAATGTCATCCTAGGATAGAATTCATAGGATGGCGGGCGGAAGAGATTAAACCGATTGCTCTCAACTTATGTGACGAGTCCACCGGATTGCATACGAAATGTCGAGATTTCCGAGGAGGCTTACCTACAAGGATAGAATTTATTGGGAAGAAGTAGACATTTTTAGTCTGTATGGACAAGGGAGGAATACGGAGAGAGATGGGACAAGAAGATAAATACGAAGAAATAAAACGGTATGAATTTACTCGTTGGCGGGGAGCATCAAGCCATGTGAGCGTGTGGAGGGCAGACGAGAGTGACACCAATGCAATTTTTCTTCTCATCCCATCCCATACTTGTGCGGTGAAAACTCACCCCCGTGCTCGCCCAGAAACGATGGCACTTCATGAGAACTAACAACTTCATGCCGTAGTAGAAAATGGTAATCTGAAAATGGGTGATTTTCTCGCATTCACGTAGCATCAGATTAAGCATTTCTGTATGTACGACTACTAGAGTTGAGAAACTTTATAATTATTTACACAGGAGACACCAAAACATTTTTGTATGTCTTGTGCTATTCTCCAAAACTTATTCTCGCCCCGCTGCTCATCCCTGCTTTGAGTGTATGGAGAGCCTTGTAGTGATGGGGTGATGGTCTAAGTATGGAATATCCAGGTGGGCAAACCTCACCACCATCACTTGAACATACTGTATGCAAAACTGAGAGGTCGGACGAAGTGCAGTTTACGTCGTGTGTGAACTAAAATTCCAAACACAATCAATGTCAGGCACTATGCGCTCGTGGAATGGGGATAGTACTGAAAGGCGTCGAAACGATAAGGTCCACACAGGTTCATGTATGTGTCTCTATATATATATTTATATATACATTAGCATGCGTATATTTACGTGTCTATACGTCTGATAGAGAGAGATTAAGGTACAAAAGATGCAAGAAAAAATTAGAGTGGGAGTTTGAAGCCCAAAAGACGCCTACACTCATGGAAATTAAAAGGAGAAAGCCTTCTTGGAGCATTGGGTAATAACAGGTAGTCTGGCCGTATATGGCGAAGGCAATTCTTGTTGGTCTTGTTGCAGCATTTGGAGTATTTCTCGCCGTCCTCTCGTATCCATCCAAGCTGAGTACGTGTGTGAGTAAAGATGTGAGTCCTGTGACTGAGGATCTGTAAGTGTACATGCAACGGGTTTGCTTGCGCCCCTTTACGTGCTGTCTGCCAGCAAGTGTGTGTGCGGCCAGTACAAGGAGTTAGCCATAGTGGATGTGTACGCTACACGGTCGTAGCAGTAAGGTAGAAGTAGCAGTAGCGCTGGTAGTCATAGCAGTGGAAGACCGTGTGCCCTCACATTTTTTCATGCTCCTATACCTGTGCAGGGCCTGGCGTCGATCAAACCACATCTTTTGCGGCAAAGCTCATTTATACTTTCTATCACAAGTCGAACGAACCCAAAGTGGTGATCCTACGTCGCTCCGAGTGTGAACCATGTGCTCCATTCTTTGCCGCTGACTGATTGTGAGACGAAGCCTCATATCCCAATGCCAGGGAGATTCCGCTCGGATCTGTTTCCCTCACCTGCCTCCCGCAACTCACCCTACCAGACCCGACTGCCGGCAATTATAATACACAAGACTGAAGACCGATCCGCTATAATATCACCCGACTTTCCCGCCCAGTAATAGTATTTCCAGGAAAGTCCTTCCTGGGTATCCGTGGTAGTGGCAGTAGAACGACTGAACCAGCAATAACTTGCACAGTTCTCAGAAAATAAAACCGTGTGTATTCTTGTGTTCCCAGTAATGCATATCAAGACGGGGTTTGCAAAAGTAAAATTTTCCCAAGTCATTCTTATGTGCCAGACATAGAACTACGTTCTTACATCACGTCGACGACAACTAAATATTTTAGGCGTGACCTGAATTATCGTGGAAATTTCGGAAGGCTACTCCTGTTCGTTGTATCGTGCCACAACTCCTCCTCCGATCTGTAAACTCTCAAGGTGGGTTAGTTCTCTAATTATATTCAAGTCCCCTCCATTAGATATCCAGACTAAATTACCATGATCAGTTGGCACGGGTGGACCCGGCAGAATATCGATTGTCACCGCCACTGAACATTTGTATGTCACATGTAAATTATGTCTGTGTGCGTGTATGTGTGCTCACTGGAATGATCATTCCTTACCTGAAATTGCACTGGGACGCGAAAGTGCTTTTGGGCGCCCAAATTAACTCATTCAGCACGTGTCTTCTTCACCATAATCACCTCGCGTGTTTTCATTATTAGCTTTTTGATTTTACTCTTGAATTAAAAATAAACTATAAAATAATTACTGTTTCCCGAGGGAGTTAGTGAACCTAACCCCTAACAACATTTGTGTTATGAGCTATAAGCTAGCCATTGAAACCTCATAATTAGTTGATTACCGGCAAAAAATAATTTGTAGGAACTGGTAATTAAACATCCTTAAGATGAGATTGCGAGTGAGGCTTTCGTTAAAAGATGCGGTTGTACATAATTCATTATTGAAGAGATTCACGGCTCTAAATGCCGCCTCCTTGGATCATCGTTATTTAAGGAGGATATTTTTGATAATTGGAGTAGGAAGGACTCTAGTTGGACTAATTCATCTTTCGCAAGTGTAATCAGTCAATTTCCTCTACTCTCCAGATGAATGATCAATATCGTCGCACATAGTAGGATGACTAATCGAGCATCTGTCAAAGGTTGATTCACGGCGTGAAATCTACATTCTCAGTCTCCTTCTCAGTTGCAGCAAGCAAAAGTGGTCGATGTAGGAGAGTCTGGATTTGAGTTATGGCTATTTGGGAAAAATGTCCAAGCATGTCGGATCATGTCCTGTTCTAATTTTGTGTGTGTGGGAAAACCAAGCGTCGTACTGCAGAGAGGGATTGGCTTTATTTTTACGTCATTGTTTCACCGACGATGTACAGTTACCGCAATGGCACCGCTGTACGCCAGCATCACCAACACTATTACCGCCGCCGCCAGATAAACTACAGCGTTGAGACTGACGTGTGTCTTATGGTGCATGTATATATAGCTGCTACGACTTTTGTGCATGTACGTTAGATTCAGCTGTGTGACGGTGACCGAATTAAGGGGCGCAAATCTGTATTCTCACCCTCCTTCGCTTAAGCTATACACTTGGCGCCGGAACTATGATAATAATTGAGCGTGAACGTGACATTTCCCAACTGTAGCGCCCACAGAGATAATTCCAATGAGAGCTAAATTGAGCTATTAATGAAAAAGGCTGTGATGATGGGAGCAAACTGGGATTTCGCTCCGTTCAGCTCTCCATTATTACACAGAGAGAATTTTCTATTAAGATGCTGGCAAGCATGACACAATGCTTTACAGGGAGCTGGACTGGCAGGGTTGATTTTTCGTCCATTAATAATAATAATAATGTTGGTAATGTGATTTAGAATGCAGTGGTAACGTTTTGATGGAGCAGAGAGTAAACAAAGGAACGTAAATGGGATTAACGCCTTCCCCCACAGCATGACGCATGCACTATGCACTCCATTCATGCTGCTTGCCAGTTCCGGGTTTAGTCGTCACAGTGCAGAGTGACACTTAAGTACTGCCGTCGACATGAGTGGCGAGTGGTCTAATAACCTGAGAGTGATACGGAAAGAGAATCTATAAACAGGGAAGAGGAAACGGGGACATGTCAGAATTGATGCTCCACATTATTAATATATAGATGCTAATGGAAATCCTTCCTAAAACACTCGTTTCAGGACAACCGCAGATTCCCACATGATACGAGGCCTTCCTGCAAAGCTGTTATTACAGCTGCTAGCAGCAGAAGTAGAGAAAAAGTAGTGCTGTGGACGCGGGTGTACAGATGAGGACTATAGAGGTGAAAAATACAGCTTTTGTCGCGGGCCACAGAGTCGAGTGAGATGGTCAAAAAGATGATGAGTTGATGTGTGGAATTGGTTTAATACCATTTATTTTGCGCTGCTGAGTTAAATTCTTATAATGATTGCCAGCCAAATGAACGAAACGGGACCGAAGGAATCCTAAAAAATCAGTCTGTGGAACGGCTCCCTCTTCTCTGTTTGTTTTCATCTCATCTCAACAGACAAGAGAGCAAGAGCGTACATCTGAGAAGGCTGTGTGGAGGGCATGTATAGCCGACCAGTACATAAAGAGTCCTAGCACTTGGGGTAGGCATGCAGTCTCGTGGTATTAATTAAGACCTGTGGCCATACCTGGGAATCAAGGAACCATGCTCATCTGATTATCCCCCCACACATTTTCATAATAACTCTCATGCACAAGGGTATAAGTTTCACTATGGGGAAACGCGTGCCACTGCTCTCACACTCTCGTGACTCGTGAGTCGTCATCTTCCTTGATGCAGCCACAGTGACCCCAAGGGAGAGGAATCGTAGTCGAAAATCCCGCCTTTTTTCTCATTTCTCAAAAATTACCACTTCTCTCCACTCTGTGAAGCATTCCGTCAAAATTTACAACTGAGTGCACCTAAATTTGATTCAAGGCGATGTTGAGTGTGATGCTCGAACGTAGATAATCAGTTGTGCTGTACGGTGTGCGTGCGCGTGAAAGTGGAATTGTAAGTCTTCGCAAGCAACTAATAAAATTCGGAGTGCGTCAGGGTTAAATCTTTTAGCTTGTCAATGGAAGTGTTTCGGGAGGAGGGAGAGGTGTATGTATCATCCTGTTCCCTGCATTCACCTCATAAGTTCCAAGTGTATTGAGAAATTTTCGTTAGCAAAGGGCTCAATCCGGCCTGCCTGAGCTAGTGCATTCGGTGAGTGCGTCATTTCAGCCATGGCATTCTGGTGTAGCCTATTATATTGACTTGCCGTAGTGCGCTCGTAACAATGTTAAGTCTATGAAATATCATTCAAATTCAGACCGGGTGTACAACTTTAAGAATGGAGTTGTAAAGAAAAGAAATTTTCGTGAATTCCAAAAATTGGAATAGAAAAGAAAAGGCGAATCTAGGGAAATGTGTTTTGTTCAAAGGTTGCCGCATGGCCGGAGCGAGTTACACTATTACAAGCACTAGAGTAGTCGATTTTGAATGCAATAGTAATAAGTGAATGACTGTGAAGATCAGCGCACTAAATTCGCACTACATGACAGTGAGTAAAAGCCGAATCTAGATGGTCAGGTGGTGAGAGGTGCCTTTGCCGCCATTGCTATCTTGATATGATACTCTTTCGACGCCGGTCACCTCTCATGCATTTGCCAACATTGCAGAATTTTCTAGCGTAAAGTGTGGGCAGAAGTTGAAGTTGTTTCCTTCTCCGAAGGACTATACGATCAGTGCTCCAAGTAAACTGCGCCAAGTATGATACACGGGAAGTTTAAAAAGAGACCGGACAGTGACGCGCATACGATACACGATGTACTGGAAAATATTACCATAAGCTCATTAATGAAAGCCAAAATGGTTGTGGTAGTAAAAGTCATTGTAAATTTAGACTTGGTAATGGTGACAGTGAGTTACTATCCGGGGGTAGTAAAAAAATTACAACCGGGCATAATGGTCGTTCCACCATATACAAATCATTTATAATAAGTTGATTGACCTATTGGTATTATGATGTCATAGCAGGCGATTATCATTCCACGGCATGGAGATGGATGTTGAACCCAGGAACAATATCACTGCTCTCCAAGGCTCCCGCATACCTGAGATGCTAGGGAGCTTCCATTTGGATGATCACAATGTGCAGGAGTGGTCCGAATCCACTGAGCCTGGGATGAAGCACAGGGCGCGCAAGGAAATGGGCACATGGATCGACCGGGACAGGAATGCGGACATCAAGTTTCAGCGGGTAAGTTGGACTTCTCACTAAATTACAAAAAAAAATGTTCACTGTGTATTGTGAGTATTTGCCATCTTGGTGTGGGCTAAGGAAGGAGGAGCTAGAGCAATCTTACCTGTTGTGTCTACATCTCATGCTCAACACCCGTAGACTGACTCTTATTTAAAGACACACATACACACCCACACAGTTCGTAGAAGGTTAAAGGCTCATACTTGTAGTATTGCACACATAATATTTCACATTGACTCACACACACACACACACGTTATAAAATATGCGAAGCTGTCTCCCAATAAATTTTCCAAGTTCCCTGTCAGCGTTTTGCTTCATACAACAAGGTGAGAAGCAATCATGATTAAGGTGGAAAGTACCGACGTAGTTCCCATAGAATTTCCCCTAAAGATCAACTAACCCAGGGTGTTTTCCATCCAGAAATTTGAGATCAGGAATTGGCCGCAAGAGTTACAACTTTGAGAACAATTTAGAATCTGCTGTAATTAATCAAACATGTAATCAAATTACGGATCGTGGAAGACGGGTTAATTTGTGTGGAGAAGCAATTCAAAGCAAATGCCTAGACTCCATTAATTCGGAACGACAATAAGGACTCAGTCCATGAGCATGTATGCAAGCCTATTGTTGGGTCACACCTATCCCCACGTATGCATACAATCACTGCATCATTCACCAAGGTAGGTGCACACAGCCGTGCTAACTATGGGGGCATGCACGCGCGCGTAAACAGGATATCAAACCCTACAGCAAAATAGGCCTGTGTGCACGTGTGTCTGTGTGTGTATGAATGATAGCAACAACAACGAGCCTCCTGCTTGCACAGTACTAAACTTTTGAGGGGTGTAGGGCGAGTACTCTCAGACAGCAGAACTACATTAAACGAAGAGCAAAGCCTTTCGATCAGACTTCCCCGCCCGTGTTGAAATGCACTCTCAGTCATTCAGTTTGTCAGAATGTTCGCATAAAATTTGCGCTCGTTCAAACCAGAGCGTATAGGTCTTTACTGCGTTGTTCCAGAGAGGCGTTTTGGAACAAAAAAGTGTCGTTTTGTTGTTGTTACCGATAAAAAAAAAGGTTGGAGAGTCTGCGAGTGCTGGTGGTGCAAAAGAGCAACATGTGTGATCTGTACTCCTTGTAGCCACTGTGTGGTAGTGATATCTTCAACAGCCGCCGTCTGACGTCTTTTGTGAGTTATTTTTTAAAGCCACATCGCAATCGGTGGATTGTTGATCCCAGCCAACGTAAAGGCTGAGAGGCCCTGACCATCAGGTGACAACCTGTCAAGGGGTGGATGAGCAGTGGATATTTTTGTACCGTTTGTTCACCGTGCAATAATAACACGGTCCGAGCCACCTCCTTCCCAACTCATATCATGGGGGATTAAATTCACTGTGTAAAGGATGCGGTGGGAGGAAGGGCCGTTAAAAATCTCTTGATAATTTTATCAACGACTCGACGCGGCGCGGTCAGGCAATCCAAGAAGCCATGTTAGGAGTTATTAGCAGAAGAGGCAGTAGTGGATCTAGTCCTCAGTCTTGAAGCATGAAACTCATTAAGTATGGCTGGTCGTAACGCTCTGTACACTCAAATAGTTGTGTAGTGTACACCACCCCAGGGTTGCACCAACCGCCAGTTTGCACTTTTGACTTTATTTTATGCTTCCCAACCTTATAATGGGGCTGTAGTGTTAACATAGCAGTAGCATGGTAGAGCGTAGTGGTAGGACCAGAAGTATACAGACCTGCATTTACTTCATTTCCAAACTTTTACACACGCACCGACACACACGCTCACACGATCACATAGTCAGTATAGTGTAGAATGTGTGCCTTGCACTACGTAACAGACCTTTTAGCTCATTAAAAAGTGTGTGTTTGGGCGTGTGAGAACAAGCATCAGCTTCCCGCGTTACATCACAGCATAGCAGCGCGACGGCGGGAGTGACTGATATGAGAAACCTCGGCTTGGAATTCTCTCACCATTGCCGAACTATTAATTGGGTAGAAAAAATTAGAACAAAATGACTCGATTGTCGATACACCATGCCTTTTTTGCACCAAGGAAACAATGAATGCTCCGATCTTCTGTGAGATTGCTCCCTCCAGATAACAATCCCAGCTTGCTTACTATGCTAGCTACACAGTAATAAAGGTGATAGGGGAGCTGCGATGTTTGGACTTGGTGAACTGTCGCCACGGTTGGGAGTCAGTGTATAGATTAATGTCACAGGCTACAAGGTTTAAAATTAAGTTTACTGGGCGTGTCACACAGTGTTGTTGAGCTCATCTTGAAATTGCCTTCCGCCTCAAGGGACAAGACAATGTTCGCCAAGCAAATCAGGTCCTTTGTCTACTCGGTAGAACAGAGAGGTGCTGTTGTGGTGGATACGTACTACTAGCCAACATGCTTATTATCTTTGCATTTTGTGGACCCTCCAAAGGATTGTCCCCGCTCCATCCGAAAACATTTTGTCGTTCTAGCTACGTAACTCTCCCCATCAACGTCAAATGCATGATTATGCAAAAGCTATTGAGCACAGAAGTATGGGGAAACTCATGCATAGCATATGTAGGAAGGCGACGTTCGGAAATTAAAATGCCATTTATCTTCATGACTAGTGCATCCCTCCAACCACCTTGTTACCTGACTCATGGTGCTAAACAGTGTTTGTGGATATAATTCTAACTTTAGCGCGAGGACAGCAAGCGGTCGGAGACGAGCCGGGAGCAACAGAGAACTGAAGTGATCCAGGGGAACGCTCCTGACGCTGCATTCCAAATAGTCCGCTCCCAAAGGCAGTTCCATGACGCGGATGAAAAGACCGGCGCCCGCATGAGCACCATGACAACTTCGTACCAGATGAGCACCACTAGAGGGGTTCGGTCCACACTGAAGGTAAACTCGAGTTGTTTATTGTCATATTACCACCTTAGCAGTAGCTATGTGTTGAACTTCTCAAGTCAATCCGATGCTTAGCCGCAATCACTTCATTATTGGCTGTATTGTGCCCACTTTTTAATGTCAAGACCATGAAGTCAAGGATTGAAGTACGGCTAATGCTTATTCTTGGCGAAGTTGTACCGTCGGTTCCCGTTCCGTCATTATGATTATCTCTGATACGTTTACAGCACTCTCTCTGTCTCTCTCTCTCTCTCTGGCTTTTTTCCCTCTTGCCTACCTCCATATAAGGGAGCTGGAAGCCTGTACTTTTGAAAGAGAAATAATACTTGCAAATCATGAGTCAATATATTATGGTAGCAAATTGATGTTTTTTGCCAACTTTTTTGCACGTTTCCCGAACCATGAACTACGAGATTATAGTTTGTAGTATTTGGAGGAGAGATTTCAACGAGTCTGGAATTAATTACAATTAATTAGCGGTGGAAAATAGAACGAGCTCACTAATTTTTTTGGCTTACTCCGTAGGCCCACTTAATGCCAGTACGGGCCGTGTATTACTATGTGTACCAGCACCACCACTTTTCCTCCGCTATAAGCAACTGACTGCAGCCTTCGACTCCACGCATAGGTTAGGTACACAAAGAGTGAATCACCGTGACTTGAGTTGAAAGTGTAGTGGTGGTAGTATGTAGTACTGGGATCACAACGTGTGTAAAGTGATTTATAGTGTGTGTGGCAATTATACTTCAAGTTGAAGGTTCCGGGGATGAGGCTTTTTTCCTCATTTTTATTATTATGGGATGGTTAAGAAGAAAGCGACATAGAGTTACTCCAAACCATATTGTATGCAGAGTGACATAAAATATTCGCATGCGAAATGTATAGGCACCAGTATAGGGTTTATTTCACTCGTAGGCCATCGACGTATCATTATTATTAATCATCCCTTCCCGTCATCAGCAACGTCAACGTCATATTGTCATAAGTGAACAATCTACTGATGGCTCAGAGCAATGTTGTCAGGCTACCTGACAAGAATGCCAACAAAAATTGGCATCATCACCATCATCATCAGTTGCAATTACACAAGATTGAGTTGGCGCATGGTTAATGAAAAAGAGCGAACTGGACATTACGAACAATTTAATTCTTACTATGTGGAACTTAATGGACTAATAATTCGTACTACAGGATGGCTGGAATGGCTGAGACAGGGAGATGAATTTTTTTTGTTGCTGAAAACAGAACAATGATTGGTTATAGAAATCTCTAGTCGAACATAGTTCCAAACAAGTCCATATTTGTCCAAATTAGTCTTTAGTAGTGTCGGCCCATTCCTGATGCTCATGCAGATGACGCTACGGAGCTATGCGTGTGACGGTCAAGTACAGGACGTGTTACTCCCATCCCCAGTACGACTCAGAGAACAACATAAATGGAAGTATTTGTCTCACAGTCCAAGATATTCGGCAGTAAAAACTGTACGGAAGGGGGTTTCGATCATTTTTACTGCCTCCGATTTTATGGGATGCCTATGTGGCTCTTTGCAAATAGCCTTGACGTTTACAACAGCAGAGAACAGGATCATTACTCCCCACACAGGTACACGCACACAAACGAATTGAGAGGTTATAGTGAGACTTGAGCACATAGTGTAGAGGCGGGCTCTCAACGTCTACAACATGACTGCAGCACATCGTCGCGGTACAAGTGACGTTGTTTCAACTTAACGCAAATTTAAATGAGAAAAAAGGACGACAGAAATGGAGTTGGCACTTACATCCTCATCGGCTTCGGCTGACTCGTTCTCACGAATGCTACGGGGAATCAACCACTTATTGTCTAACGTGGGGCTTCATTACACGCCACGCAGAATTCGTTTTGTGATCCAATGTACAGATTGAGAAGGGAAAAAAATCAAAATGGACTGAAACAATAACAAATGCTATGTCCGCTCAGCGCGGCGGTTGTGGGTGTCTAGGTATATATTATGTACAAACATAGAGCCTCACCTGCGTTCACGAATTTAGTAGTGTATATAGCTATATAGTGGGATGGATTCTCAGGCATTAGTTGCAAACAACTCGGCCATAACATAAGTTACAACACTGGACGATTCTTTCAAACAGGGCTACAACTCAATTCTCATATCATTAGTGAATTCCCCAGCAGAGTCAATGTTATGCATCCCGAACTTTAAGTGTACATCTTTCCTAACTCGCAGTTGGTGTCGCCGTGTTGATGTTGTTGTGGGTCGCGGTGATTATTATCGAGTAGCTTTTTGAGTCTGTGCAAGTTTAAAATTTTGTTTCTTCGCTGGTCTTGGAGATACAGCATTCACAAATTGCCCTTTAGTTACCTAGAGCCGTACGAATGCATGTCTCAATGGCTATAGTTAAACCCCGCAAGGGAATGGGTCATATCCCTTCTGGCGCGTCATAATGTACATGCTACATGATGGAACAAGACATGGTTTAACAGGATTTCGTGCGCCAAATTAGATCCAATGAACGTATCTTTTCTGACGGGAACTCACGGTTCTGATTTCGTCTCACATTGCATCTCCCTTGCTTCGCGGTCACAACTTTCAGTTGCAATCAGCTTTGATATGGCGGGAAGACCTCAGATGTACAGATAGATTTAAAGGATGAGCCATTTCCGCTCCGACCGACAGCTCTCGCGTAGAATTCATTAGACACATTCGAGAAATGTTCACACTACCCTTTGGGTTGTACATTTCAAAAAATGCTTGGTATCACGTATGTAGCTTTACATAAAGACACTTGGTGAAATAATGAATTAGTGCTTCACTTTGCATGAGTACACCTTTTATGTATTTTAAGAATACAAAACAAACATAATGAGATGACTGTCTCATTCCATGCAATATCCAAATGCACCAGCATGCCCGTAGACGGAACTTACTTGTCAGAAACGTCTTTTAGTGCCTCAAGGTCGTCTTGCATATCCAGTCCAATTTTATGTTAATTTATACTGGAGCGTGCGATTCTTCAAATGCACAGCATACGAAACAAAGCGCACAGTAGAGACAAGATTGCTAATCCTACTCCTTGATTCTGTTTACCTGGAACCAGGGCTGTAGCAAGGGACAGTGGGCAATTTATGACAGTTCATGATGTTGCGGTGGTCGTGGTTCTGCTAGAATGACCCAGCTTGATGATAATAATGATGATCTTCTCCTTTTTTGCTTTCTTCCAGACGACGAGCAATAAAACGACGACCAAAACCGTCACAGTCAGCGGCGGCCAATCCGACGACTTCGAGAACTTAAAGGTGAGCCCACAAATGTGGAAAGAGGTAAAATCGCCAGATTATTTCGTTGCTCCTTTCTCAGTATATTCTCTCAAGATTTGAAGCTACCTTCATGCAGGGTGTCCATCAGTTCACACGTAGAGGTGCCAGGTGCCAGTGTCTCCGGGGTTATGATGGATAGTTATAAGGAAATTTCAAAAATCCCACGATAATAGCAGTGAAGGAATCGCTTGATAGCTGTTGATATCAGTGCACAACAGTGCCCTACAATTTCTCTTTCTTCCTATCCTTAGACTGCACGGACTTTGGCTTGAGAATCTACGAAATGCTTAACACACTAAAGCTCCAAAAATGCAACGAATACACAGTATGATGACATGCAGTACCTCCTTGTGAAGTACACGGTATGAGAGCATGTTGATCTCTTCTTACCGATTACAGTCCGGAATAATCATTGCAGCAGTGCGATCAGGGCAGTTGAAAAAAGAATCTTTTTCTAGTAATCTACAGTACCTCCTACAATATTAATTAGTTATACCTGAAAACCCAGCTCACTTAACCAGTCAGAACTGAGCGCTGCAGAGGGTAACTCTGAGGGAAAAAGTATGCAAGGAAAGTGGTTGTGGTACAACGAGGGGAGGTTTTTTAAAATCATTCATGCCTGCTCTCGTACCTCTGCTCAACAAGCCTTTTAATTCTATGCCGCTGAATCAAGATTAACAGATTTATTGCCAAAGTTAAAACTTATGGTTGTGTTTCCCATTTTCTTTCTGAAGGAAAGCACTTTAAGAGATAGCTTACGGCACTGTAAAGGAGGAGTGGAGCAACAAAACATCTATTTTAACGCTAATAACAATAGCAGACCGTGATTTTAAGCCTCCTTCAGTCACAACCCCCACATTTACATTCAGGCACATACTCCTTGTTGCAGATACAAAATTCATAGCACTGCACATACAGCGACACATCCACTTACCTGACCTAAGCAGGCAGAACATTGGGAATAAGGTCAATTTGAAATAACTCGCTGACTACTACGATACCATTTTGGTATACAGTGGGAGTCAGAGTCCCAAATAAATATGATAATCTCTCTGCACATAAGAAACACCATATTATTTACTCTGATGAGGATCTTTTAGGGTTTCCCCGTGCAGACATAGATGATGGATCATAGTGAAAAACAAAAGTTATTCGAAATAATGTTCCAACCATTTCCAGATGTCTTTCCAACCGTTGGACACGTCAACGCAACGAGAGAGAATCAATGTGAGTCGAAGTGGAACGATGGGAGTGCGTCGTCCGCCAACCCGCCGTCACACTCCCGCTGCTATCCGTTCAAGCAGTCCAGATGAGCTACAGGAGGAGGACGAAAATATCCACGTCGTGCTTAGTCAGGAACCCGATGACTCCGCCGCCGACAACTTGGACAGTAGCAATAAATCGGCCAGTACCGACCCCACAACCTTGTCCATCGTCGGGTTGAAAAATATATCCCCAAAAATTAGAGTAGGTTTCCCCGTGGAGATTCAGCTGGAGCTTCAATCCAAGCTCCGCTACTCTAATGTTGATGAGAATGGGGTAGCTAGAGAAGAGACCGACGATGGTGTCCTTGTTGATGAACCTGAAGATGACCATGACTTGGAAATCCAGCTAGAGGCGGAGCGAATGGAAACGAGACTTCTTTCATCGTCAACCTCTACAATGGCCAATGGGACAATAATGATCCCTCCCTCTCCCTCAACCAATTCGGTAGTAGCATCGAGTCCCAAACAGACGACGTTCCAGGCCCCACGAATCCTCCACGGAACAGGCTGGCAGCAGCAGGAGTCGAGTAAAACAAAGGAAACGGAGCTTTTATCCCATTCCGCTGAAGACCTGAATGAGTCAGCAAAATCATTATATCATCCGGCCGGCCATGACAAAAACAATGAGGATTTGACCTTCGATTTTGGGGAGCGGAGGAAATCCTATGGCTTCGAGTCCTTTGACTTGCACGCCCACTCACCAGAGCCCCCTGAAATAGACAGACCGAGCATCTCGAAGCAATACTTGTCACGTGATGATGAGACTATCAGTTTTATTTCAAATGAAGCTACTGAGAGTAGAAAACCACTGCTTACCCATGACCGCCTCACGTCCAATATGAAACGACTGTCCCCATCACCCTCACTGTCTCGCTCATGGGATTTGATTCAAAGCGTGGCAAACCAGCAGCAGCAGAGGGATGAGCGGAAAAAACTATTTTCCTCCTCTTCAAATCTGGATGACCTGAGATTTGTCCCCTCAAGATTAGGCATTTACAAACAAAGCAATAAGAAAAAGCCACCACAAAGAAGTGTGGTCACTCTGAAAGCCTTCCAAGAAATGGACGTCGATGATGACAACCAAGAGTTCCCACCCGAATCCCATCTATTAGATCCAACAAGTAAATTTACGGAAAAACCATTGCACTCCATTGGCAAAAGCTATCTTCGACCGGCCTTTCCCTTTGAACGGTCTAATCTGACTAAGGTCGGCTCCACCCCCGATATAATTGACCACGACGTCGACCCTACACCTACAAGGATGACCGATAAATCCCGCCAGCACCTCATCACCATGCTAGATGAGACACCGGATTTACTCAACAAAATGTCTTTCAAAAGTTGCACCCCCCAAAAGCATCCCACGCGAAATAGTCATGATGATAACGACGGCGAGGACGTCACTCTAAATACTGAATACGAAAGCAACTTGAGTTACCTTAATGACACCCTCAGTCGGTTACTCAGTGAGAACAAGGGCCTCAAACCTCGGCATATTTCCTCTAGTGAAAGTGCTTTCACTTTTGGCAACACCACCGCTACTGGGATCGGGACCAAGAAAGTTACCAAGATACTCAGGGGTGACCAGTTACTCGCTAAAACATATGAGGCAGACGATGATGGACCTTTTGGGCAGGATAGTCAGGTCAAATTTGGAAAGCAGACTCAAGTGTCACAAACGTGGATCTCCTCTTCCGACCAGCAAAAACCCTCCCAGCGCGTTCGTGACAACGATGTGACGACAAGTATTTCAGCCACTAGTGACGCGTACCGGAAAGTTCCGAAAAAGGTGGAATTCTGCAAGACGGAAGTTCACTTCACGCCTGACTCTGGCAAGTTCCACATTGTAGAAACGGATGAAAATAAACCCTCAACGGTCCACCTATTCCGTCGGAAAAAAAGAGAGAAAAAATCAGTGACCTCAGGGTCCATCACGGTGAGCTCATCATCAATTGACAGGAGTAAGAAATTGGAAATTCCTGCTAAGCACGAAAAGGCTCATGACCACGGGGAGATGAGCAGCAGTCAGGAGTTGTTGCATCACCTGTGTCAGCCCAAGCCATACAGTGAGAGCAGTATGGCCATCCGTCATCATGACGATGTTGTTGAGGAGGACACTGAAAGTCTTGAACTCGTTCGTGAAAATGCGCTGGTGGACCTGGTGGGTGTTGATGTGAACAAAAACTCATTGTTTCATCGTTGGCCTAAACAAGATACGAAACCAGAATTGGGTGTAGATGAACAAACTGTCACACCTACAACACCGGCTGCAAACATTTCCACACTGTCCTTGAATTCTAATCAACGTGGGGCTCGTGACCAGCAGATAGACTTGAACACTGTGGCAGCATGCAACCAAGAAAATATTCTCTGTTCCCAACAGCAGCAGCAGCAGCAGCAACAACAACAACAACAACACCTATTGTTCCCTCTTACGCTCAAGCAACAGCGACAGCACCAGCAACACAGGGAAACCAAATTAATTTCAGATAATTTCGATGAACTCATTTCTTCAAAAGGCAGTCAGCAGCGTGAGAGTACCTCACACGTGCACACTCACACCAACGCCAACAGCAACACCAGTCACAACAACCCTCATGCCTCCCTCAGGAGTAACAACAGGACGACGACAAGCATAATATCTGAACTACTTGATGAATTGGACAAGGCCGGAGACGAGAATGACGATGGTCGGTCGGATGACACAACCCTATTTTCCAATTATGGTGAGCTCAAGATCCAGCGCTATTTAAAACAGCTCAAGTACAATTCTGGGAGAGACTCACCGACAGAAATCCTTCCCATCGATGACTACGAAGGCAACGAACATGACCGCCACGAGGATGATGATGATTTAGGCCAATTTCGCTACGACAGTGCGTATGAGAACGGCTCCTTCGTCCCCCTCGCCACCCGCCGAAGCCTCATCGAGATGAATAACAGAAACCGAAAAAAGGGTAGTAATAACTCCCATGTATCCGATAACAGTAGCACCACCAGCACCTACTCGCTCCCTCTCTCTGACAGAGAGAGTAACTCCAAGGGGGATTACCATCAGGCTCTAAAGCTTAAGGCTATGGAAGCTATCGTTGACACTAAGGGCCAGACACCGCAGATCGCCTCAGTCGACCTCCGCTACGGATTTGACACTAATGACTCCTATTTCAATGAGCCTGTGAAACGAAATTTTAAACTCAAAACGGAGGAGACCTATGAGAATATTTCCGAAGAGACATCAGTGCAGCCAGTGAAACCAGAAATTAAGTCCCTTCCACCTTACAATAGAAATGGCCGCTTCTCACTGAATAGCACGCCATTCGCTCAAGCTCATGCCGAGGAGCCGGGCATCATCAGGCAGGCAAAACCACCTGTACCAATCCTTCCGTCCCATTTCTCTTCCTTTGAGAAAACGGGAGCGGCCTTGCGGGAACGATCCAATGCAAAAAGCAGCAGCAGTAGTAATAGTACGGGCAAGCCCAGTGTGGACAGTAGTAGTAAGGAGATCCCATATATCATCCCCAATCTAAGTGACAGTAAGCCCATGTCGACTGAGCCTACTTATATCCCCTCTAAGTCTATTGTAAACATAGGGGGTGGAGAAGACATTGAACTGCCCAGCAATGTCAAAATAAGGATCCAATCTGATAACCTCACCGTCAGCCATAATGGGCAAATCTCGCAGCCTCAAGAGAAAGTGGTAAAATCTATGGACAACACCATGACACCAGAGCCCATCCTCAGTATGGACCATACATGGAAGGGCCCGGCTCATTTCGACAGTCAGTCTATGCCTAGTAAAGGTGTCCCTGTGGCGAGGTCCCTCACCTTTCCCAAGTCCTCCAGACCTGAGCCTGAGTGGGTGGCCAAGGCGAAGAGCAGGGAGTCCCGAGTCAAGGACTGGAACCTTGTAGGAAAGCAGCAACAGTTTGGGACGACGAGGAAATCGGAGCCACCGTGGATAACTGAAATTAGATTCAAATCAAAGATTGGTCAGTCCAATGAAACCAAGTCCTTACTGGTAGGTGCCATGGTTTACCCCTGGGAGAAGGACCAGGATGAGCCCCAGTCGGATCTGTTGCCTCAGATACAGAGGCCGACTGAAAATGGCGGACCTGTGAGTGATAGCGATACCGGTGACCCTGGGGGTGTTGTTATCACGGAAATGCCAGACGATGATTCCGACGTGATTACAGATCAATATATTTCGAAAAGAAGAATTATTGAGGACACAAATAGAGATTCGGATACAATGCTCTTCAATCCACCTCAAATATCCGTGAAGAAGAGTGACCGGAGAAAAGTTCAAGAGCATCAACAGCCTGTGAGCCCAAGTCATGAGCGAAGCGAGGAGTATGCCGGCACAGTTAATGGGAACAGCTCTCCCGTACAGAGGAAGCTGATGGCACCACTCATGGAATCATCTAAGCGGTCGAGAAAGCCTCTGCAGTCATCCAGCATGGCGAACAAAACCTCGAGTAAGCCCTCCGGCACAGATAAACCCCGAGCTCCGCCTCGACCCCCTAAACCTCCCCAAAGGATAAGCTCATTGACCAATAAATCAAATGCTATTGCTTCTGTTCCTCCTACTCCTCCGCCTTCCTCTGAAAAGAGAGCTTCAACCCCTAAGCAAAATCCTCGACGTCACTACCAAAATGGTAGTATTAGTAACCCCGCTAACTCCGACGTTGACGAGTCAATCATAACTTCCTCGAACAACAATACCCCCATTCACACTCACCCTCTTGTCAAAGTTACGAAAATACCAACGGCGAAGACTACTATTGTACCTAAAGTACCGAGTCCAGAGGGAAAGAGTTCAGTTTCCAAGAATAAGGCCAAACACCATGGTAACTACAAACTTGGTGACAATCTTACCGTGTCTTGTCGGCTTTTCTAACCGTACTTGGATTTTGTAATACTTTATTTTTCACTCTCTCACATAATTAAATACACAGATAGAAGTGGTGCTGCTCAACTTCGGCACGGCTCCTCCTACACACCCATTAAGTAATGTTCTGGAGGCGTCTAACGAGTCGCATTATGACGCCTTTTATTTTCTTTGCAGTGGTTACGACTGAAACGAAGATTGCATGCAAGTCAAAGTTAATGGATGGATCGAGTATCCCGAAGGAGACTGAAGTATCACCTCGCGTAGTTGACCCAAGTCAAAGGCCTTTACCAAAAGTTCCTGCTCCAAGGGCTGCTGATGTAGCGTCTCCGCATAGAAAACGATGAACCGTGTCCAGACACATCAAAGTAACTGATCTGTAACACTGAATTTCAAGTGCTCATCTTCTTACGTAACTAATAACTTTGTACCCGGATATTTTTTACTAATAGTTCTAACGTCTTCTAACGGTGTGTATTGTAATATCCCTTTTTGTTATTTTTGTCGCATATGATTCGTGGATCCATGTCTGCCAGAAGCTATTACTTATTTGAGTTATAAAATGTTGAGTGATATAACAATATCTTGTCTATGGTCATTATTTAGTTTATTTTGATGTATACCTTCAACTCCTCATTTCGATAGAATTCTAATAAGAGATAGTCCATAAATGACATCATCAAAATTTACAGAATTTGGGACCCACCCATTTTTTTAAATGGAATGGACGGATCCACTGACTGACCCTGGGAATAACATTTATGTACAATAATAATGGCGAAATAACAAGAAGTATGTCATCAGTCATCACAATACCATCTTCATACAATCTTCAGGGATTCCACTGGAACAATTGTAGTATCTCTGTCTCGCGGCAACATTTTGCTGGATTGGTGAAAGTTGTCAACGAAGAACTATATCAAAGGAGATATGAGGGCGTAGAAATTTCGCAACAATCTGATGGAAGGTGTCTTCATTTTAATTATCAATCTTCTGTCCATCTAAAATCCGAAGCTACCAGCATGCATACAGGTGCTGGACTGAATCTGTGTTGAGATAACGTTGATCCATAGGGCCAAAAGCATTATGAAATTGATCAAAGTTGATTTTATGTAGTTTTCGGTGGCTGTCATGAAGTAGAAAATGACCCGAATTGGAAATAAATCCAAACTCTTGAAATAGTAGAAGAGACTCCGGTACAGCATTGCTCGCGTGGACTACCTCACGGAAGTGGCACTTAGCCCTGTTTGAACTAGTCCTATATTCTTCATATTCACCCAAACTGAAACCATCTCCATCCTGGATACTGAAATGCCAACACTGAGATGCAAGTGATGATTTAAAACAAATAGAAATTAACGGAATCCTCCGCAAGAGCAGTTACTTAAAACGCGGTTACATCATGAAATTAGTTTAAGTGACACACGTGAAGACTTTTATCTGATATAGGTACAAAACGCAATACCCTCCGGAAGTCCCAATCCGGATTATGACTCAGCTAACTGGTACTAATTGTCGAAGTTTCAAATAACAAAATGTATTTAGGTCAAAGCATAACTTTATTAGATTAATTATCAGATTTTAATGGGGGTTGAAGAGAACTATCACTTATTCTGTATGATATGATTACAGAATCAAAACATCTGCCATGCACATTACACATCAACAAATGGCAGAAAAATTCATATTACTACACCATATATAAACCTTTCCGAGAGCCGATTAAAATTTTGAAACCCATAACATCCTAAATTCAACAGTTAGGCCAAAAATTTTTAGGGTAATCCTTTGCCAAGTATAAACTTTCGTCCCAGTATTAACTGCAACAAAAAAAGTTACTCTCGCAATGGGGAGTAACTACGGTACACGCAATTCAAGTCGAAATTCAAAATTCCAGCCGCAACTACACATCAATACCCGAGCACCTCAGAGGATTATGTTAATTTCCCTTAATTAAGCTGACCGTTACCAAAGTCGTTCGATGTGATACATTTCCCACGTGCACTACAGAAATTCTAAACACGGTTTCATAAAGGATAACTACTGGTTAAAACTACAACAGAACAAAACAATGTCGCCAAGACTTATACTATATAGTTTAAATTCAACGGCAATTACCGATGAATATTCTTTTTGGACTTTTACATTCAGGACATGTTAATAATTACTCCTAGAATCGATATTAGAATACTAAACTGAATGACTCTTCAGAAAAGTCATATACGTGTGCACGAACACTGGTTCATTCGTCAAGTAGTTACTAACACTACAACGACAATCCACATATTACGACGATCGACTCACTGCCACATCAAAGAGACATCAGCTTAACAATTATTTCCTGAAACATAACAGAAAATTACCAAAGACACAGAGAGTCATAAATTCAAAATTCAAGTATTGGATAGTAACCCTGAAAGTCATTCTAAATGCTTCTGACTCCTTATCAGCAGTAATCATTCAAAAGCAACGTGCCCACTTAATTTATGAAATTACTTTTACCACGTAACTCGCACGAGAATCTATACCGTGGATGTACCTCGTACAAGAATGGGAAACAGGGTACATGCTAAGCAAGCGACGCAATCGAATACTTACATAAGTATTATTTTCATAATTGAGAGCAAACCACTACTTTCGAGGGTCAGATAGACACCGTCGTATTGATACAATTATTATTGTAAACAACCCATCCCTGTTGCAAATAAAACTTTGCCCTTTTTCCGACCTTTCTTCTTCCCTGGGCCTGTGGCAGAAGTTGGATCTCCTGCAATAAACAATTATAATCAATCATAAATCATCAACACACCGTTAATTGGTACGAAGAATAAACAATTTTTAAAACGACCAAATTGCAATTGTGAAGTTGAAACCAAATTTATACTACTTCAACACTTTGTTCAAACTCATTTAACAAATGTTAGGCTTGCAACGTATATTCCAAAAGAAACGTACCGTCTACTGTATTAACATTTGCAATTGCCCTTGCGATGGCATCCGACATACTGATTCGGTAAGCTGGAACAGCATATTCATCAGGATCACCTTCACCATCAGAATGGAAACGGGATCTTGACTGAGGACTTGCACTGGCTGTTGGCGGCGTAACACCCCAGGCACCTCCTGCCCTCATACTTGACTGTGATACATATTCATCAGGATCACCTTCACCATCAGAATGGAAACGGGATCTTGACTGAGGACTTGCACTGGCTGTTGGCGGCGTAACACCCCAGGCACCTCCTGCCCTCATACTTGAATGTGATGCTGATTTCTGGCACACAATCTATCGTACCCAATCATTACTGCCGAACCACTTGCAAGACAAAAATTTCATAATCTGTGGTTGCAATCCAACCTGTGCAAAGGACATTCCAGATGGCGACGACGACAATTCATTTACTTGAACATTAGAATTCCTATCGACCATGGAGGTATCTTCTTCAGTCACAGACATCCCGGCGACATCAGTACTATTCGAATCATACGACTGCGTTGACACGGCACAATCCTCTTCAAAATGGTACTCCGGGAANGGCGACATCAGTACTATTCGAATCATACGACTGCGTTGACACGGCACAATCCTCTTCAAAATGGTACTCCGGGAAATCGTGCTCGAACTCAAACTAAAAACCAACTCCACTTTAGTGAGGAACTTCGTCACATAGATAGACATAGAACAATTACAACACGTCTTACTTTCGGCCCTCGCAAACGCCTTCTCTCCTCCTCTTCAAATTTTCGTTCCCGACGCCTTTCATCACGAGCTCTCTGATTGCGACGTTTTCTTCTTGCCTCAAGCTGATGCGAAAATTCTGCTAAAACCTCTTCCGCAATCACAGGTGGTTTTAGATCCACCTCTACTAACTGAACATTCGTCGTCAGCGGCAAATGCTGCAAAAACTTAAGCCGCTTTCGCATGTCTTCCATCATGATGACATATTCGGAATCAATTACTTTGAATTGAATAACTTGCGGCCACATAGCCGGGTTCGGACCAAAAGACTTCCATAGCATGGCCATATTGATGGGATGAAGAAAGATATTTTCTCCTTTGACAGCTATCAAACAATCAATTAGAACTTCCCATATTCATCGCTGACTGCCGAAACTGAAGAGATGCTAATTTACCTTGATAGAAGTAAAAAAAGTCTTCCCCTCCCAGATACTTCGAAGCCAACATATCATCATCACTCGTAGCTGTCCCAACTGACTCGCTTCCAGCACTCTCTGTTCGCTGTCTTGATACTGGGGGTTCCTTGACAACTTCCTGCAACGTGTTCCGAGTCACACGATTATAAGCATAAATATTCAAAGTCGAATGAGAGCATTTGCAAGTAACTAAGGAAAAACCGGCTAGCTGTTCGACGCAAGCAGGAGGAATTTACCAACCTGCTGCGTGATCTGACTTGAACAATCAAACTGCTCAAAATTTCCGAGTTCAGCGTTTCCATTTTCACACTCCTCCCTCACTATGTTGGGATCCAATCCAGGTAAGTTTAACGCAGAAAATACACCAGCTAGTTTAACAACTTCAGAAGAAGACTCAACCGTATTGCTTAATCGCGTATCCAATTCTCTCATCGCTTGCTCCACAAAACATACTTCCGGCGTGTGCTTCTCTTCCTCAAAGCGCTGCTCCAGTTCCTTTTTCTCGCGATCTAATACACGTACCTTTACCTGAAAGAAAATTATGTTGAAACGTTATGCCCTCACTTCGTACGGCGAATCTGTTTCAGAATACTTTCAAGTCGGTGTTCCTCACAGTAAGCTCTACCCTTAAGGAAATTCAAAATTGTTCCTTAAAAGTCTATCAGCTGGAGGAATTCTTGTTCCAAAGACTATATTTCACCATCACTACTGTGAAAGTGACAGTGTACTCAACGCTTTGGTTAGAAATACACAGAGCTAGAAAAAATCGTTCAGTATACCTCAGATGGGCTTGCTTCAAGAAGTTTGGAAAATATTGATTCCCATTCAAATGTCTGTCTATCTTTACACATGAGTGGCATGGCTTTGAAAACGCCCTTCTTACGAAACATAAGTTGCATTTCGATCTCATCTCCGATGTGCACATCTTCGCAGTTGGTAACGACAACGCTGTAATTTAGAGAATTGCGATTAGTGAATACGATCATAACAATTTCGGCTTTCAATAACAAATGTAGACCAACACTCCCATGATTGCCACTTTATCACCCCCAGAAATTTTTTGGGGACTACTAAATCCTGAACAGAGGCAATATTAATAAGTGTGAGGCGATACCTGCCTCTAAAAACCGTCAGATTGGGGTAAGAACACAAGGTAAGAAAAATGCGGCTGAAACGATTCAGCAGAATTTCTTTTCGTTTTCTCAAAAGCAGACAACAACGGGATGATTTAGGCATGAATTTAAATTTCAGGTGCTCGAATTTAAGTTGAAACAACCCTCTCCGTCCTTTTGAATACGCTAGGCAGATCTCTCGAGACAACAATAAAGATAAAACT
>WJFA01000588.1:0-33426 GCA_009870155.1 Pseudobourletiella spinata
ACATTTAAGCCCAGACACTCACTCGCAGACACACACACACACGTGTAAAAACACACATATTACATACAATATCAAACATTATTTCCACCAAGAAGGGAGAGACAGACAGATTCTCACAAAGAAATTTCCCCGTGTAATACCCACCCGCCGCCGCAGCCCAGCAGCAGCACGATTAAGCGCTATATACTACAGTACCAGTTCCGCGCGTGGAAAAGTTTTTCAAACAAAATTGAACCACCATTTGTTTTGGTCACACACTTACAAAACAAGAGATATTATCTCCGTATTTTCCCCAGCAGCACAAACAGCACCCGACCCGATCCGTCCGCGTCGTCCGTGTATATATATATATACGTATATTTTCCCGTGTATGTGTGCCTGTGTGGTTTTGTATTATTAACACCGTCCCTCCAGCCTGGCTCTGTGGCTTCTTCTGTATACGCTGCTAGCAGTAATAGTGTAGTGGTAGTGAGTAGTGACGCTGACGTGAAATCTTACAGGATGCTCCTGCTGATCTTCTTGATTTTCCCCTGTTTGTGGCAATGCTAAAAAGTCATATTATACAGACTCTCTCCGTCAGATCAACTTTTCCAACCAACCAATAAGTTGCTCTCTCAGCTACAGCACAGCACAACAGCACGGCACAGCACAGCACACAGGACAGGAGTAGTGTAGTCGTAATGGCAATAGCAGTAGTGGTGGTGGTTCGTTCGTCCTAGCGCAGTTCGCAGTAGTATACTAGTTAGTAAGTAGTCGTGTGAGTGTGAGTCGGCACACAGGGGCAAATGAGAGTTTCTATGGGGAGTTTTAGCTGTATGCTAGGGTAGCCTCTGCCACATATTTTCCAACAGCCCTATACATATACACACACACATATATATATATATATATGTATGTATATATATACATATACGTATATTTTTCAAAGCTCTCTTTACCTGCCTCTCCTCTCGCCACACCACGTACACACACTTCTATGCCCCTCTGTATTCCTTATGTCTCTCTGTCTCCGCCCGTACTCCCAGCAGCAATGGTTGCTCTTGTAACACACCACACAGCCCCTGTGTGTAGCTAAAGCGCTTAATAATGTCTCTCCTGTGTGTGTGTGTGTGTGTGTGTGTGTGTTTCAGAGCGTGTATACGGGGGGAAAGGCCCAGAGCCGAGTTCTCTGCCTCTCTCTCTCTCTGTGTTCTAGCCGTAGTGTTATATAGTGCAGTGAATCAGACAGATTCTCGCTTATGTGTACGAACGAGGATTTTTAAACCAAGGTTCTCTCCTCTCTAGTCTAGATAATAATACGCCTCTATATGCCTTTCCTACCTCCTCCTCTCATCCAACAACACACACACACACACAAAGCAGCAGCAGGCAAACCGATTTCCAAAGCCTTCAAACACATTCACACACACACAACTAAAACACATAGAACAGAGTGAGTGGTGGTGTGTGTGTCCGTGTCGTCCTCTCTCACAGCCTGTATTAAACTTGCGGCCGTACCGTGTAATAGTGTTGTAGTAGTCGTACTCGTGTAGCCGTATAGCAGTCGCCGTGGTAAACGTGAGAGTTTTGCCCCTTTGCTGCCTCCTTTGCCAGCCAATTCTCTCCGGAATGGAAACGCTCGCTCGCTCTGCTCTATGCTCTGGCTGTGACTCTGACTGTGAGTCAGGCCCGCAGTAAATGCCGTATATTCTTCTTCCTCCGTTTTGCTTATGGCGTTCCCCTTTTTTAGGTCGTTCCTCCTTTTCCTTTGCTCGCCGTATGGCCCTCTCTCTCTCTCTCTCTCTCTCTGGCTCTGGCAACTGGCACTCTGGCTCACAAGAAGGAACGCTGCCGTTAGGAACACACACACACACACACAACAGTATCACATCACATCAGATCGAAGGAACAGTCGCGGCTCTCTCACAGTCAGCACAGGCAGGCAGGAAGGCAGGCATATAGGCAAAAGGCATACACACCATCACATCACATCACCCAGAACTCTGCGTCTCTCGCCCCGTATAAATTCTCGTGTGTTGGTGGAGCCCCAGAGTTTTCCTTGACTAGTAGTAGCCGTGTAGCCGTAGCGAGTGTGGTGATGGTGAGTATGAGTAGTAGGACGACAGGACCCTACTGTATAGCCCTATGGGGTTCAGGCAGCCTCTATTTGACCAAAAGTTCTCCACCAGTTCTCTGGCTGACTGACTGTGAGTGAGCGAGCGAGCGGTTCTTGCTGCTGCTGTGACTGGCTGTTCTTCTTGTGGAGTTTGCCACACTACGGCCGTGGTAGTGGTGGTGGATGGAGAGATGGTATATATGGCATAGTTTATGTACATTCCGCATCGGCTTTTCCACGATGATGTTATGAGGGAGGGCGAAAGAGAGAGAGAGAGAGAGAGAGTGGCGATGAGGAAGGCAGCTGCTGCTGGCTTCTCTGACGAGAGTTTTGAGGAGTTGTTCCCACATACAGAATACAGAACACTGTTCGTATACAGTTCATCATGATGGTGGTGAACCCCTCTGTGAGAGCGATGAGGCTCTCCGGCTTTAGATACAGGAAATAATGTTGGAGGATTTTCGTTGCGTTGTTTGGAGGATGAAAGGTTGGAGCAGCGAGTTTGGAAGAGAGAGAGAGAGAGAGTAAAGTGTGTGTGGGGAAACTGACAGACTGTGAGGTTGTAGAGTATCAAATGGGAGAATGGGACGCTGTGACGCTGCTGCTGCTGGCTTTAAGTTTGGGGCATGGGATATGGGATGTGTGTGTTGAAAAGCGGTCGTGAGAAGTTTGAGAGTTGATATATATGTTGGAGGATTTGGAGGACCTGTGTGGAATAAGGGTTGATTTTTAGGGGTAAAATGATGATGAGATAATGATGATAATGATAAAAGTGAGGGATTCGTAATCCGTAAGAGCTTCATCTGGCGATGAGGTCTCCCGTGATCAAGCCCAACTAGTTTTACTCGAGTTTTGAGGGAGGAGGATGAATGGAGGAAATTAGGGAGATCGGTTCGTGTACGGGAGATCTGCGTCCTTTGACACAACACAAGAACAACAACAACAACACATCCCGGGATGAACTTTATTTAGCGGATGCCGCCGCCGCCGACGTGCCGACTTTTGAAGTTGGTGCAACTATGAGTAGTAAAATATGGAGCCTTTGGAGGAGGATGTCGTTAATGGGGGGATGAGAACGGAGGAAGAGATATGCGATGGATGGATGATGATGATCTTGGTCGTGATGATGATCGTGGGTTGACGAGGATGTGTCATGTGTCTGGTCACACCGGGCCACATTTTTGAGCCAGAATGTGATGCCGAGTTGAAGGGTGAAGAGCTAAATTTGATTAATATGAGTATTATAATAATGGTATTTATTTTTACTTAAATAATTTTGGGGAAGTCGAGGGTGTCGCGACGGGTAATTGGACTCTTTGTGGAATGGGGGAAGTTGATGATAATATAATACGATGATGAGTTTTTCTACCTGTCAAATTTAGTTTTGGGGCGGAGAAGAGGCTGAGTTTTTCAAAGGAAAATGCTGCCTTTTTCATGTAGATTTTCTCTTTGTCTTGTGATGCGGTGGTGGATTTCATGGGAGTTTGTCAGTTTTGAGGCATAGAACAGGATTTTGGGAGGGGAAAATGTGTCGTCAAAATGGTGATTTGAGGTTGTTGAAGGCAGGCGGTTAAATTTTCTAAGGATTTTCAAAAGTTGGCGGGTTGATTTTAAATTGTTTGAAAATACTAGTGTATGCAGTATACAGCAGCATGGTTTTCCACCGAGGGTTTGCCAGTGTCTCGGAAAAATCATTATTCACTGATCAAGGATTTGTATGCCGGCGTGAGTGCCAGGATGACGTTGCAATTTTCAGTGATGGTCGTATAGCATGTGCCGGTACGCTGGCTGAGCACATTTTCTATAAAATTTGGCCAAGTTGGATAATTTTATTTAGTGAAAACGGGGATTTTAGAGTTTTACAATTCGAACCGGCAGGGTGAGAAGCGTTGTTACTGCGAGAAAATTAGGATAAATTGGGGATGTGCGAAGAGTTGTTGCTGTAATTTGTAATGGCCAGCGAGGACATCATGAGAAGTTAAAACATTAAAAGCGCAGGAAAAAGATAGTGCCTCATCCCTCTCCGCATAT
This sequence comes from Pseudobourletiella spinata, assembly GCA_009870155.1. NCBI lineage: Eukaryota > Metazoa > Arthropoda > Collembola > Symphypleona > Bourletiellidae > Pseudobourletiella > Pseudobourletiella spinata. The sequence goes on from WJFA01000588.1 coordinate 4,127, forward strand.
TACACCCATATGAACCGTGCGGGGATGAGAGAACTGAGATGAAGTTTAGAGCGTCATCTTCTTTGAAGAGATGGAAATAGTAGAGGGGCCGCCAATAAGAGAACGGCTCCTACAGACATTCAAATGAATTCACTTCTCCCCCATAGAATCTCTGGAATATACAGTTGGAAGTCTTTGTCCCTTACGGAGGTACATATGACTTTTTGCGGCCACGTCAGGACTATTGGACTGCTATGGGCTGTCAGAACCACATTTTGTCGGTCTTTTCAGAAGCTGAATGCCCGTGACTCGAGCGAATTAATTGGAAGTTGTTCGTCGACACTTTGGAAAATTTGACCCCACATTTCGTTGAGGAGTTCAGTGAGGGTTGGGGAATCCGGTCGTGTTGTTGTTAACCCTTTAAAATTTTCAGTTTGAGCCAACTTGATCAGAATTTTGACGGCTGTACTAACTCTTGCCAAACTACACATATATAAACATATTTCATATTCGCAGACAGATTCATAAAGAAGAAGTCGGAGACAGCTGTTGTTGTGGGGCGGAGGAAATTTTGAGATTGAGGAGGAGTTTGTTTTAATGCAGTGAGTCCGTTCGGGTACTACGGTTAAATTTTTATTTTCGCCATGAATATATTTCGGCTTCTGGGAGACTTATCACATTTGACCGCTATTATTATACTGCTCCTCAAAATATGGAAAACCCGGAGTTGTTCAGGTGAGTATGCCGACGGTGTTCGGGAAGATTTTAACTATGATGTGTAAAAATCTTGTGTGAGTTGTTGAGGAATACGCGTGGTATGGACGTCCGCAATTGTTCTTATTGCGGAGAACAGCTCTGCTTCAGTCCGGTTCCTTTGATTTGATGTTTTTTTGTCACAAAATATTGACGCAGGAGTTTTGGATTCTTCCAATGGGCATGACCGGAGAGTTGTGTGAGATATGTGGAGTTTAGTATTGTTGTTGTAATTCACTTTTCTCCAATGATTCCAGGGATATCCGGCAGATCCCAAATCCTCTTTGCATTGACCTACACCACGCGCTATTTGGATCTGCTCACGAATTTTGTTTCGGTCTACAATACTTTCATGAAGGTCGTATTCCTTGCTGCTAGTTATGCTACTCTGTGGCTTATCTACATGAAGTTCCGAGCTACGTACGATCAGAATCATGACACGTTCAGGTAAAAAAATCAGACAATCTTACTTTTGACATACTAAATTCATGACAAGGTGTAATATAATTTTGTTTTATCTTGTTTTCATGTAGGATTGAATTCCTGCTCATCCCTGTCACGATTCTCTCCCTCGTCTTCAACCATGAGTTTAGTGTAATCGAGGTGAGAGGAGGACAAGCTTTTCTTGATTCCACCATCCGTGGACAAATTCACCTGAATTAGAACGATTATCTTATTGGTCATTCGATTCTGAACAGATTTTGTGGACCTGGTCGATTTACTTGGAATCCGTGGCAATTCTCCCTCAATTGTTTATGGTGTCAAAAACAGGAGAGGCGGAGTCCATCACGAGCCATTACCTCTTTGCGCTCGGATCATACCGGGGTATGAGTCTTTACCGTGTTAGATTATGTGATTCTTTGAAACAGCTGATAAAAGTGAGATAAAATCTTGCTCCTGCGGCTCTCCCAGATCATGTCGCATCTGTACTGTTAGATGAGGTTAGGTAAAACCTCGGAAGATGAAGTTTGGAAGCCTTCAGGGCAAAGGCTCCTCGACATTTAATGTGGGCAAGTGCGGGGTGCAGTAGTGTATTTTTTTTAGAATTGTACATTGTCATCATCGTGTCTTATACTTATTATATGCAATTTCTTAATATTATTGGTTTGTATCTGTATCTTATTGATGACGTAAATTCGTGTGTCCTGGTGTTAGCTCTGGATATTTATTTTGTGCCCTTTTTACTCTACATTTCAGCTCTGTACATTTTGAACTGGATCTATCGATACTATATGGAGGCGTACTACGACTTGATTGCAATTTTCGCCGGCATTGTTCAAACTGTTCTCTACTGTGATTTCTTCTATCTCTACATTACCAAAGGTACGTATCTACTTGGAAATGTGTATACATACTTAACTATCTATATGTACATTTATGTGATGTATATGAACATGTGCAGTAGTAGTCGGAAAAACCCACATGACAGATTATATATGACGGATTTTTTGTGGATTATGTGCTCTGAAAATTACGCAGTAAAAATGCCATATATGGATGCGAGAAATTGACCGTTTTAGAAAGATAACCGTGTTACGCAAGGCCGTAGTAGGGAGATTTTGCTGTATTCCATGATTTTTACGAGAGATCAAAATTATTTATAATCCACAATCCAACAAGATTTCCGTGGATATCCTACCACTACTGTTGATATGTCTGTGCATAAATGTTTTGTAATATGGATTCATGCGCCAAGCACATGTCTCTAATAATTTCCTGGTTGTTGTTCCTTTTGTCTCACCGTAGTACTCAAGGGAAAGAGATTACAGCTTCCGGCATAAGGTTATACCGGGAACCGAAGGCAAGCATGAGTTCGTGGAAAAGCAACGTCTAGCATGCAGAAGAGGAAGATGAAGAAGCGAGCAGCACATTGTTGTTGATAATAATAACGTTCATTATTATTCTTGTAATAATACACCCATGGTCATTTTACATGTCATTGCATACTTCTAAATTGTGTCTTAACCCCGTATAAGTTTGTCTAGTTACTCCAGTGTACGAAGGGACGAAGTGTATGTGTACCCCTTGATTGGACGGGAAAATAATGATGATGAAAAAATAATCCAACGACTGTTGCATGACACGCCACACAAATATGTTATTCTATTAAGGTTTCTTATGGTATCGATGCTTACTACTATTATTCTTTACCTTCTCCTATGTTATGTGTTTATTAACCTGTTAACAAAACAACATCGTTGTTTTTTTTACATGTGGAGCCGACAAATACCAATTTACTTTACACGAATACTGTTATAAAGTCAATTAATTCCATTAGAGAACCCATCAATATTAACCAAGACATGATTCGGTTCAAGCCTAACGGGTCATCATCATCATCCCCTCGACACAACCTATTTTCTAGTATCCCTGAGGAGTGTGTTAAGATATGTGTGACTCTCTGTGAGAAAGAAAACAATAACTCTGATTTGGCAGTCCTCCTAATCATATATGTTCAACGGGGAGTAATGTAGTGATCAGTTGCAGTAGCTCAATTTTTTTTAGAATATTCCGTTCTTATTTTGAACCTAACTGTGTGGAGGAGTGCTGTGCTGTAGAGTGTGAGGGGTATAGTCCAAAATTTTTAGTAGCCCAAAAAGAAAGTGTTGCAGTCATCAATCCGACTTTGTCGTTGTACACAGACACACAAACACATGTGTTGACCGTTGACCACCACCAAAACCATCCGTGCGAGTAGGCTTGTATGCTCGTACGAATTTGTGACTACTATCTATACTACTACTATTGATGCTACAAATATTTATTTCTACGATTATTGTAAAACTTTGGAGTTAGTCATTCATATATACACATCAAGTCGCAAGAAATTTACATAATAATTGTAAGGATGATAATTTATATGGACTAAAATACTGGCAAGTTAGAGGATTTTTCAAAACAGTTTTTGAAAATCGGCACACACACACACACACACTGAAGCGTTCTACTATTTGTCCATAAGTTCACCATTTTTGGGGTAGTATGTGCGTGTTTACTGTACATTTGTTTGATTAAAAGTATGTTGGAACTTGAGAAATTTCGTAATATTATCTTACTATTATCATTATTAATATTATTAGTCATTTCGTATTAACAAGTTGGCATAAGTAGCAATACTTGGCTGGCAGTTGGCACGGCTTCAGTTGTTCAGTTCCAACTTCCAACTACTAACTGAATATACCCTCTGCTGTACTACAGAGGGTAGCTCAAAAGTTCTCTGGCGGTTGCAGAATTGAAAATCCTTTTTTATAAAACTGAGTGAGCTGTTCGCCTTCGTCTTGAAAAGCATAGTTGTCGTTTTTTCGACGAGTCCGAACTGTTCCCACGACTCATTCATAATCTCCGCTGACATTATAAGGTCCTTGCGGCATTTTTAAATTCTCCTCGAGAACCGCTGACAGTAGTAATGTCTCTGTGAGATTTCCATGAAGCTGCGCAACCCTCATATCATAAAGATTCAGAGATGAAACACGTGGATGACGTTCTGGTGGTGTGTGAAGGGGGTGATCTGCATCCTGCATCACATCACAATGCCGGCATTCTCAAGAAAATGTAGTCACACACATGAATACACGATTGGTATCATTATGGTGTTGCCAATAATCGTCTCATGCTAAAGGCTATCCACGGATATTTCAATTCTTGGAGGAGCTACAGAATTCCCTTGTATATATTTACACTTTTTGGGTCCTTCATTTTAAATAAAAATAATAAATAAAACACTTTTGAAAGTATTTTTATCAAACTATCACCGCATAATTGTAAGTAAGGATTATATACGGCTAAAAAGAGGCAAATTGTAAACTTTTTACTGTTGTTATCAGTTATCATGTTGTTGCCAAACTTTTTTTTGAATTTTTTTGAAATGTCGTGTACAACCCGCTAAAAAAACTGGAGGACGGAGACTCTGAGAGTCTAAAAACTGCGAGCTTTTAATGACATGTGGTGATGTTTCAAGATTTTGATTTTGGCGCGAAAATTTGAATCGGTATGGAAGTGAAAGTAAGGTACGTACGTATAGATACATTGTGAGAGCGAGTTAAAGAGCATCAGTTATTTATTAGATAAAGGAGATACGTGTAGATAAAATTTGGAAGGAATTTGTATGGGCGGAAGCTCTGTACAACTTCCTTTTTTCCATCTTAATTTGATATGGGCTTAATATTTTCAAAAATATGGGCACTCTTTGGAAATGAAGGTACAGGAGAGCTCATTCATTGTTATTGTATATATACCTTATATCTTACGTAAACTTGAATTGTTTTGTAACATTATTGTAGTCCCAACCCCCCACCCCCATTATTACAAGCTATAGACTTGAAAATGATCGAGGTACACTTGAAATTGTGTTCCAGAACTCTATATTCTTTGTTTTTTCTTTGCAGAACACAAAATTGTGATTGTAGGACTTGACAATGCCGGGAAGACGACGATATTGTACCAGCTGATCATGCATGAAGTGGTGCAGACGTCGCCAACTATCGGTTCCAATGTCGAAGAAGTTACCTATAAAAACATCCACTTCGTTATGTGGGATTTAGGAGGACAGCAAAGTCTCCGGCAAACCTGGACTACCTACTTTATGAACGTCGAGGTGAATTATTGTGGGGATGAGCAGGGGGGGGGCTATTTGGTGAAAACCAGAAAAATGACGGGATTTAATGTATTTAAATCACATTAATTTAAGTGGTCCAAATTTAAGACTGCAATGCCGTGTAATCCGCGTCCTCGAAAAGGGGGAATCGGATTACATTTTAGGGTTCTATCATTGTAAACTTAAGCAGAAGTTTGTTCGATTGTGAAATTTATTTAGGTTGAGGTTCTACGCTGCTTGGTGAGATATTAATCTGGATAATTAAAGTCAATGTGTTTTATTTACCTTACTATTTTCAGTTTGTGATCCTGGTGGTTGACTCGACAGATAGCGAGCGGTTAACCCTGGTTCGTTCTGAGCTGGAGAGTCTCATGAATTGTGATGATTTACAGTCTGCAAGTTTCCTAATCCTTGCCAATAAGCAAGATGTGAAGTAAGTACTTTCACTGTGTTAGTGTATGGCTAAACTTTACGTAGCAATTCAAAATAAAATTAATAATAAAATAGCGGGAAAAGATGATTTATAACGGAATAATTAAAATCTACGGGATGAATTTCTTAAGTTTCTTGGTACTGGAAGGTTAATTTGTGAATGATTTCATTGATTGTGTGTTCCAGGTCGTCGCTGTCTCCGGCGCTAATTAGCCGTGAATTGAATTTAGACAAATACAAATCCCGTCATTGGCAAATCCAGCCATGTTGTGCTCTAACTGGGGAAGGCCTTACGCAGGGCCTTGAGTGGATCGTCTCGCGTATCAAACGATAAATATATACGAGATAGGAGGTTTTTACTTTATTTATTTCGTCGGTCGGAAAAATATAAATCATTTGGGTACTTTGGTTTTTTCCTTGAGAGTGATTGAGAACAATTCAAAACGTTGACGAAACTCAGCCTGTGTGTCATCGTGAGAGTTTCTCTGCTTCAAAATTAAGTTTCAGATTAGCTCCAGTGTGAACGGCGCCTCTGAATTTGTCTCTTGATGATGATGATGATGATTGTAGCTACGTCGTGTCGTGACTCATGATTATTTTGGGATAATGCCCGGATAAACTCGGCGTAATTTTTTAAAAAAAATTCTGTTAGGTTCGGGTGATGGTTTGAAGATGGGCGAATCATGTACGATTTCAAAGGCTCCATCAATGCGTTTTTCTCCAGATGAGTTCGAACTTGAATTATTACATGATATAAAAAAATCAATCTCCTTCGCTTCCATTTAGCCAATGAACGTGTTCTTCATACATATTGTACCGTGTATAAATATAAGTTTATAACTACATTTGAAGATTAGATATAATAAAGCACGCTACTTTTTGACTAAAATTATTTGCCTTTCTATAAACGCGCCTTGTACGACGGAGGAGCTCTCCCATGACTCACCCGGTCCTGCCATACGTTTAGAAAACTTGATTTCCCGATGCAGAAAAAAATATATAGCTTCTTTCAATCTTTATTCATGTTTTTCCTGGAAAACTCTCTTCAGATTTAACATGTTCTTCTTTTATAATAGTTATAATCGCAGTTGGTGTAGTAGATAAAAAACTGCAGTAAAAGTGACAGTTCTGACCAAGCCAAATCAGGAGATGGTTGTTGTTAGACGGATAAATCTAATAACACATTCTTTTTTCATATAGTGTGTGTGTGTGTGCACGTAAAAAATTACATGAAATCTTCAAACTCATCGATATCATCATAAGCGTTGAGCATAGCACGGTCGCCCTCTACATTAAGCTTTGCTTTCCCCTTCATGCCGGCCGACTTCGAAGAGGGTACTTTCGCCGTTGCCGCCTTCTCACTCTTGGATTTTTCAAAATACAAGGCTTCTACAGTAGTTTTTACTTTTTTCAGTCGGCGACTGGGGACTGAAATAGAACAGGCAAAAGAAACTAGAAATCCCTCCATCGCCCTTCACGTCTCACATCCATCTCAAAAATGAAATCGAAGACTGTAGAGAAAACTTACGGAAAAGACACAAATCCTGAATGTAATCTTCGAGGAAGTCGCCGAATAATGCACGCTTTTCAAGTCTTGTCAAGTCGGCAACCAGCCGTTTCCTTAACTCATCAAAATCATCCTTCGTCTGGGGATCCAAGCTATTGACTTCCGTCGAGCCTGCAAAATCCACATTGCAACTACTCGGCTCAAATAAAATGACCGTGTGTTGACAAATTAATGCACACTGTATACTCACCAAATGCTTCCTGAATCCCTTTAATTTCCTGCTCCTCCTTCAATTTTTCCAAGCGCAGTTTCTCCGCCGCAATCTCCTCGGGACTCTTGGCCAAATTCAGCTTGGCTAGCCTCTGCTCTTCCTCGAGCCGCTCCTTTTCCGCAATTTTACTCTTTTTTAAATTTTTATTCTTGGGCGGAACCACAACTGGGGTGGTGGTTCCAGCCGGCGCCTCTTGACTCTCCTCCTCATCTTCGTCATCCCAATTGTCCTATGAATGAGCAAAGCAGAACAATTCCATTCAGTGCTCTGTGGGAGATTCAAAATCATGGATAACTCCCAAAGTTGTGGTCACAAATCCGATCAAATTCCAAGCCAAAACCGTGATTCCAAAAACAGCTGGGGAACAGATAGACAATTTCAAACTCAAGTTTTCCATTTGTTCCCCGCAATATTTAGTGACCTCTTTCAAAGAAGACACTTTGCCCTGCCCTACTCAAAACTGGGTCAACCTTCTTGAATTTCACCGGTCTCGGTCCATGTCAGACCTCATGGGATACATGCTGAAAGTTCTGCTGTGCACCAAGTACGGGAAAACGCGCCGGAAATGACGGGAGAAGTTTATAGAATCCCATGGCACATTGGCAGACAGGAATTCCTTGAGGCTGAGTGAGAGGAAAAGGTCCATATGGCTATGAATGAGTCTGCACATTCACCGGGTGTGCTCACGTGAATTTTGGACCAAAAGGCCAAATTTACTTTTCTATCTCGCCAGAATTACAGCAGCCCACTAAAGCCACACGTACGACTCTCCAGGCATGTTGAAATTGTAATCTCAATTATAACCTGAGCAACTTTAATACGGGACGGACAGAATATGTAAATAAAAAAAGACAATCCAATATTTACCTTCACTTCTTCCTCCTCATCCTCGCCTTCCCACTTGTCCACACGGGGTTTGGCAAACCCCGATTTACCTGCAACTGAAATCTGGAGGATGAGTTTCCAATTTTCCCTTTCAACCTCCCAAATTTCATCCCAGAGCCGAAAGGACAAATTCAAGGGGTTACAGGCTTCAAAGAAGTGGTTTAATTACTGGGAAATTTAAATAAAATTGAAGAGGAAATTTTACTTACCCCATTCCTCGTCAGCCATCCTTGCAGCTTCAAACTGCAATACTGATGGAAGATGGTGCTCGTGTAGCAGTGAGAAAGATTCGGGGCCTTTATATCGTTTTATTTATTATGACTCATTTGAGATGAGCCCCGCGCTCGCTGCTGTCGGATTGAGCCAGAGATTTTTCTCGAATAGAAGATTACGGCTCAATAATTGCTAAATAATAGTTACCAAATGTTGTTATCAGTACCAGCTTGTCAACTGTCATACTGGCAGGAGGACAGTCATGTGTGGCCTTTGTGGCTCTTTTTTCTTTTTTTTCCCGCCGAAATTTCAAATTTTCCAAAGTGAAAACTGAGCCTGTACAAATTGGAGTTTAACTACAGATTTTCCCTCCTACACGTGAGATCATGGGTGAGAATTTCTCAAAAGTGGATTTCAGTTTAATTTTTTTTTTTGGTTTTCCGACGGCTTTTTGAATTATTGTAATTTGTTGCATTAATTGTGTTAATTAAAATTTGCAGGATGTGACGAACTGACTTTCATCATCATCATGCTTTTCCGCTACACATACGAAACCTCTAAAACAGAGTTAATTCGTCAGTACGTAAGGCAAAATGAAACCCTGCAAGCCCGAAATGTAATTGTATCGCTTGATTGATGAGTTGGAAGCTATGAAGCAGTTACGTATTCAAAGGGAGAAATAATATCTTGAAAATAATGGAGTTTACATAGCTGTTGTTGGGATTTTAAAAGTAAGAATATTACTTATACTCAAGCTGTAGAAGATCATTTTCAATATTTGGTGCATTTTTGGGAGCTAATTTTTTATTTTGACACTAGCTCGTAGTGCTTGGATCCCGGCAACAGGGGACGAAACAAGTGGTTCATCCGTGGAGGTCCCTACTCGTCGGAAGGGCCTGCCAACGTTGTGAGTGATGAGCTGAGCAGAAGCCTGTTCATGGTCAAAACCCATTGGTAATGGGGTGAAGGATAACCAACAGAAGTGAGTAATATGAAACAGTATTGGCAGTTCGGGGATTTCCATTTCCGTACATTTGTTTACTGTGCAAGCTCCAACTGCCGTTGAGAATGTTAGAATTGAGTAGGTTCGAAGTGAAGTATTTCTTGATATCGAGTTTAAAGCAGGTTATTAAATTTCGCAAATACCTCACATCCGGTATAACGACACGTCCACCGTTTCAGTGATTTTTTAATTATATTGCGTCGCTATGGAAATAAATTAAAAAACGTTTGGAAAATTTAATCGGATGCATACTGTGCGCCACGTTGCTGGACCCTCTGTGCACATTTATATCCTCACACAGAACTATATGATGAAAACCGGATTCTGGCTAGCAGTAGGTGGGTACAGCACCTCCATGCAAGAACTCACTCAGGAGGTACTCAAGATGATAGCGTGAGCCGAACGTGAGATGGATACGAAAGACGAAACCGTGACATGAGTTTGCCAATTGTTAAAGCCAATTTTTATTCCTGGATAATTTTGAATTTTGAATCTGGAAAATCGGATTGAAATAACTTGGATATTTTTTTTGAAGCCAATGAAAAAATGATGGTGGAAACTTTTGAAAATGGAAACAAAAATTCAAAATCTCATCACCCCCATCATGAATGAGATAGAGTTATAGCCTCAATAAATAATAATAATAATAATTCCAGTTGTTCCGAAAAGTTTGGAAAGTTTAAACGCCTGAAAAACGGATCAGTTCAATAGTGGACTCAATTCTTGGTGGAACTATCTCTCGTCACACACAAAAAATAACATCTTCTCCTTTCTCCTTTGGGTTTTTCCTTTAAAAGTATACATATATATGTATATATATCAGAAGCGCGGGAAACTCAAAGGAGAAATATTGAAGAATTTCTTTGGTATGTTGAGAGAGAGTGAGAGAGGAGTTGGAAAAGACGCAAAAGTTGAAGAGAAAATATTAATGCGCTGCCGCTGCTTTTGCTCATGGTGATAACGACGAAACTATTAGGACCTGTCGTTCTCTTCCTTCTCGTCCTCATGATACGATGCCACATACAAGGTTTTGTCGATTTCCTGCATAGAAATCAACCAAAAGTTACACAAAACACACTCCTCCAAACTAGTTCCCATTTGAATGTTGAACCGCCCGCACGGCTTATTAGTCTTATCACTCCATGCATATGTGAGGAGTTTCTGGGCACAACTAAAAGAGTAAGTATGGGGGAAAAAACCCAGACCCACCTTCGGTATGGGCTTGATTTCAGTTCCAAGTTCTACTTCTATCTTTTGCAGGTTGAACCGGTCCTCGTAGGTGATTAGATTGATGGCGATACCCAAATGACCGAATCGACCGGATCGACCGATCCTATGCAAGTACGTCTCTGACATTTTGGGGAAGTCAAAATTTATCACAACATTCACTGCTTGAATGTCGATACCTCTGGTAAAAAGATCTGCAAATAATGTAAAAACAATGTCCCACATCAAGTAATTACCCTTTATATGTGCATATAAAGAAACCAGCAGAATACAATGATAATAATAATAATAATAAAAGAGTCAAATAACCGGCAGGAGGTCCGGGCCGTACCTGAGCAGACCAAGTTCCGGCAATGACCTTTGCGGAAGTCGTGAAAGACACGATTACGGTCCGCCTGATTCATCTTGGCATGAATAAAGTAGCAAGCATAGCCCAACTCCGTGATTTTCTTCGCCAGCAACTCCACCCGCTGCGTCGAATTGCAGAAGATTATGGACTGGTTGATCTCCAGCTTGGAAAATAGGGTATTTAAACAATGGACTTTTTGCCGCTCCTGAACGAAGGCGTAGTACTGCGTCACACCCTTCAGCGTCAATTCGTCCATCAAGTTAATCTTGTGCGGGTCAATAGCATGTTTCTTCTGAAAATTGTCAGGCCAGAAAAAAAGAACACATTTTGAAATTCCCGCCTATTCTCCTTTAAATCGCTACAATTATTACAACTACAACTACATCGGTAGCATCTGACCGACTTTCGCAAAAATGCAACAGTTTCACCAATCATCATGTCCCATATTAATCCATTCCTTACATCACACGAGATTGACAAAATACTTATAACAGGAGAAGAATATGAGAACTACAGAGAATAATCCTAAAATATTTAATGTATAAAACGAAAAATCCCCTCAAAAAAATTAATGAATAATTAAAGCAATGAAAAATTATTAAATTAATACATGTTCATACCATAAAAGCTTCGACGGTGATAGGAAAAGTGGCGCTATAAAGTAGTATTTGTCTCTTTTTTGGAAGGAATGAGATGAGCTTATCGAGCATCCTATTGAAGTCTTGTGAAAGCAATTTGTCCGCCTCATCCAACACGAGCATTTTGCAGTCGTCCATCTTACAAACATTCTTCTCCATGAGGTCAATGATCCTACCCGGGGTCGCAATTATCACGTGCACTGCAAAGAAAAAATATAATAATAAACATAAATTTATAATTTACCGTCCGTATTCTATATGGCTATTACAACAAAAGAGGAGATATTAATTAGAATTTATATCAACTCAAAAATTCAAATATTTCAGCTGCTAAAAATAGCAGTTGAAACAGCAATAATACGATGGAGGACGGGAGTTCTGCAGCTATACAAATGTTCCCTGTAGCCTTCCAGCCAGTCTCCATTCTTTTCACATTCAAAAAATGCATACATTATGTGGATCCAACGGCGTCCTGCCGCTACAGCCTCAAAGGAACTAAAACCTCTCGACTCAGAATCTTTGCATAAGCCCTGGAGAGCAACACATAATGTACAGTCCTAACGGCAGGAATACATAGGGAGACGATGAAATCAAAGACGCACCTTTTTGGTAGACCCGGATAATATCATCCTTGAGTCCTGTTCCTCCTGTCGTTACCATAACTTTTAATTTCAAATGTTTTGCAAGGTCCGTGCAAATCTGGCTTATCTGGAGTGCCAGCTCCCTCGTCGGAACTATAATCAAAGCTGTTCAAAAAATACCGAATAGAATAATACACATATTAGTACACATTTGGAAAATTTCCTCCATAGGATGCGTGATTGTCGAAGTGTATGATTATAATACGGCTCACCTTGTATAGCGTCAACATTGGGGTCGACCCTTTCCAGTATCGGAATTGTGTAAGCTCCAGTCTTGCCAGTACCATTTTTCGCTCGTGCAAGGATGTCCCGGCCCGAGAGTGCCATGGGGATGGAGGCTTCTTGAATTGGGGACGGCTTCTCCCAGCCCATCTCAAAGATGCCCATGAGGAGTTCCCGTTTGAGACAGAAGTCTTCAAATTCCTTCCCTTCACAGTCCGTCACGTCCGAGGTTTTGACTCGTCGGTCCTTGGGCGGGAGCTTGAGACTCTTCTTCCAATCTTCAGCCTGTTGCTGTTGTTGTTGAGGAGTGCCAGCATTGGTCTTGTTGCTGTTGTTGGACATATTGGTCATTGTCACCGGACTACTATTATGATGATTCAAAAAATTCGTCGTTGTCGTCGTTCCCCCACGATTATTAGGAGAAATTAAATGATTATTTTCCTGAGATACGACGTCAATCGCCGACATCCTATACTCTAATAATAATAATAATAATAATCCTTATTTTACTCTCAAGTTTAAAAAGTTCCAGAGCTTTCGTCGCCCTTTCCCTCCCACTCACTTCACAGTCTTTCCTCTTCTTCCTTTGGGTAAAGGACAAATAATATGTAACGTTGGCCGACGTTCTCAGATTAATGACTATTATATGTACGTATATAATTCTACAAACTACAATAACAGTACGTTTTTTTTCTAACTATACGAAACAAAAGTCACTTGAACAGTAATTTCTTGGATTCACTACTGTTTCCCTTGTTTTATCTTAATCTCTCTCTCTCTCTCTCTTTTCCTTCTCGCGATTCACTTTGTTCTTCGCGTCTCTCTTCTTCGACTAACTCTGACGGTGTGAGACGCTGACTCCGTGACTTCAAGATAGTGATGATGATTCTGGTTCTCCTCCCCCTTGATTTTCATATACGATTACTTTGAATATCGGGAGGAGGGACACGGTCTGGTACATGGATATAAATATGACTACAAAGACCCTCTCCTGTAAAAATTCTAGCACACTTTCAACTCGCCACAGTCAAGATTTGTATGTTTTCAAAACTGTAGTATCTGTCCAGGCACAACACGGCAAACTCCAAAGTTCCTTCACGCTCTGTCCATTTCCTTTGTAATGTATCCTGTCCGTACAGTTTTCACAACCAGGGCACCGTCAGTTTCCTATAATGCACAGCTGCTCCAGGTATCCACAAGTCGTTCGTTGGGTAGGCTCCTGTTGCTGAGGGATGAAGAAAATATTTGCTGTCCAAACTTTTCCTCTCCTTCTTCTTCTTCTTCTTCTTCCTCAATTTTTGCATTCAAATGCAGATCATTAACAGGGTAGGGTTGCTCTAGAGTTGAAAAAAAAATCAGAGAGGATCATTAACATATTTCCCCTTCACTATTACCCACTGTGTATACATCATTTGACGGAATAGACTCGGGCTCCTCACAGCAAATTTGCCTACACCAAAACAGACTAATTACCATGGCAGAGCACTTGAGTTTTATCAGAGCTATATCGTCCAACCGGGACATTACATGAGATGATATGACTTGCCTCCATTCGTTGTCATATACGTACCCACTTGGGTTATTGGCTCTTCTCAAATTGTGTTCGTACTGTAGCGTCCGTGAGTCCGTTGTTTTCACGGAGACATGTACTATACTAACTATACATTCCTCGTCAGAGTTGCACGGGATTTAAAGTTGCAGAATTTAAAGTTGTTTTATTCTCGTCTATACTTTTTACTTCTTAACAGAAGCTTCGCATCTGCTCCGGAAGTTGATAAGGGGACGATGAAAATATACCTGTACGTATGGACAGCTTTTCTCGGGTTTTCTTCCAAACTTTTCCTTGTCTTTAGTGTCCTCCCAGGAATTTATGCTATAGATATACTTCAAGTTCCTCACGTCACAGTTTATATAGTTCAATTTCCTCCAGAGTTTATCAATGCATGTATATTTACACATTTAAATACGTCAAAAACATGACGTTTAATTGTCAATTTTCACCCTGCTCACCAGCTATACAACATCTTCTTCACCTGCATCTCTCTCTTTTTTATACTCTCACACTACTCGATCTTCTTCTCGCATAAAATCTTCACAAAGAGCTACTAAAACTCTGGGCACAGTGGCTGTACATGTGTATACGTATGATATATAAAACGTACGTGAATACGTATGCCTGCTTTGGCGTCAAGTTATTATTATGGAGGAACAACCTGAGATGACAAAAACAGAGCTTTTACATAGTAAATGCCAAGACCAGAAGATGGCGGGAAAAACCCGGCGAATTCAAATATTTAAATGAAAATCTCCCGCGCGGATTTTCTAACTGTATGAATGTCCCGCACGATGGGTCGGGACTTAGCTGAACTTGAGAATGGCATAATAATTATTTATGATAAGACGTGAAGATATTATAATTTTACAGCTTCTTCGAAAGCTAGCTGTGGCAATAATGACAGGATAAATTTGTACATGGAGTTGTGAGGTCATGCTGTAATATTCGGGCAGTTTTTTAACTGAATAATTACCCTCGCCATTGACACTCAAACAAGCCTCTATCAACCTCTATGACCTATTTCTGCGCATTTAGTAACGTTATCAAGAGGCTTGAATTGTGGGCGAGTTTTAAGCTGCCATTTACGCCAGTCTTTTAAAATATTTTCGGGAAAAAGCGGTTTTATTTCTGAAGTAGCCGTAAGATTTCGCTGGTACAGTGTCAAATGAAATTCCAAAGACTCGGCTTTAATTTGCGGTATTGATGATGCTTATTGATGATCCTTGCGTGCGTTAAATTATTTTATTCACGAAATAATCGGGGACACATCATTCCGAAACACCCTGCATTAATTCTTACACTATGAATGATACTGAAGCGTTACCCACATTTCTGTGTTTGAAAGTTGTCAGTGGTGGTATTTATATAATTATGTGATGGTGTCAGCTGTAAGAATGTAACGCTAATACGTAACCATATATTTGCATTTCTGCAAAAAGCTGGTACTACGGGTACCTCAAAAATTAGGCTTATTGTTAGTCAGGGAACTTGAGTTTGATGATGGATTCACCCGAAATTATCAAGGTCCTCACCACTTCATCTAACTTTCTTCCTTTTTCATGCTGCTCGTGTGGCTCATCTCATTTTGCTTCATTCCGCCTTCAAAGAATGGACTAAAAGACATTTTGAGGAAAAGGACACTATGGTGTAATGCCATGATCTGAGAATGTGCTGCCCCCTGGATTTAACTCCATGGAGTCAAGTGGAAGAAAACGTAAATGGAGGTGGTCAACCTGAATGGAGAAAGCTAACATTAAAACGCTTAACAGAGAAAAGACAACACAGTTCGTCGCGATTGGGAAAGTTGTGAGTATACCATTATTGCTCTCTCAGAACAGTTCGTATGCTGATGACGTGATGACGAAATACATTCGAAAGAGGCCTAAATTTGCAGCAACTGTGTAAAATAATCTGTCGCAGTCACTCACCAGGGGAGTTTTTTCCTTGTCACTAGCGCACAAATCAATTATTTACGCACGGTCCAGAGATCCTCCAGAGAGATGGGAAATTTGTACGTGCGGGAGGAATTCAGATTTAATTGTTATAGGTCCTCAAAAGTTTTCATCATGGGGTACCACAGCAGGAATACATCCCTTCACCAATAACTCTTGTTTTAAATCAAATCCCATTAGTAACCGTATAAACCCAATGTGACGAAAACGGTGAACATTTTGCGCTATGCTTATCGACTCGGAACCGGAAAGCGGAATTTTTGTTCGCTATAAGTGTGAATAATAATACAGTTAGGGCCGACCATCCGAGAGCATACTGCCTCCACCCATCAGCAATAGTGGCATTTTTGGGGGTTTTCCAAAATCAACTCGTGGTCAAAACTGGGCGTTTTAGAGAAAACGCGCGAGTTGGGTGAACGGCTTTATGGTTAGCATATTCTCGTATGCGTAGGTCACACATCCTACAAGCCTGCTGAGTCGATGTGTCTTGCATACTAGAGGGTAATACTACTATTCAGTCAAACCTGAAGTTCCACACCTAAGGGTTTCACTTTAGTAATGCTCCCCGCTGACCTCTTCAATCCGCGTAATGTCATCTGTCATTTCTGTGCTAGGGGAACATGTGGGATGTAAGTCTGATTTCAGATAATTTTTACATGCAATTCAGGGGACTTACTTACCTTTGCTGGCATCTGTCATTCAGCTTTTCGTGTTTGGCTCCAGGAGTTAAAGCTTCTGGGGTAATAACCTCAATAAGTTGGTGGAAACCAACTAACAGAGGTCAAAATTATCCAATGTATTACTTTGAATAATTCGAGGGTGTACTGCCACTAGAACAGCATATCTACTCCTGTACCTAGGGCACGGCATACTCCAATTTGAATTCCATATTTAGAGAGTGTAAAATACGTCAGCTGGAGCTTATAGCTCGCTCTAATCTACCATGTAGTAATATGAAAATAAAACTAACCCTGGGCCTTTTCTTATCAAAACTTCTCTCCAGCTTCGCGTCTCAGTTTTAACTCCGTCGTGCCCAAAGTTGCAACTAATAAATAATTTCTTCACGGATAGCCACGGCAAATCAAGAAAGACAAAAAAGCCAGTTGAATTTTATCGCGTGTAGTGAATTTTGGAAAAAATGAGTAACGTACCTAATACGGCAACTGCTCTGGTCATTCAAGTAGACGAATATTTGGGACACGTTCCTCTGCATACAACCTTGACGGGTACACATATGACGGTGAAAGTTTCACCAAAAGCTACAGCTGAAGATTTACAGCAGACTTTCAAAGTGAAATGGCCATTTCTGAAAACACTAGAGGCTAGAAATTATTTGTTGTATCCCAGTTTTCACAAACGCTTACGTGAAACCATCATTACTGTAATTCACAATGCGAAAAGATTACAAAATGTCGAGATTGTGGCGGACGATCATTTTTTGAAAGAACTTTCACCTAGCAAGTATAATTTGTTGCCGTGGATCAGTTTCAACAACAGCGGATCACAAATTCTTGATATTTTCGAGTCATTTGTGACGCACGGAGGTTCTGTCAAGTGCCTCTCGGCTCAAGGGCATTTGAGTGAGCAGATGAGCGAGGAAAACGGTGAAAGATTCAATTTCATTTTGAAAAATTTGTGCCTTCAAAGTAGTTCCTTACTTAGACGTCTACGGGTAGATGAAGCGGCTGCCCAGGCATTCAGAGCATCTCCAGTTTGCATACTCCCTCTGCTTGAAGAGATAGTAGTCGAACTTCGTTCAACCTTTTTTGAAGCGTTCGCTGAAGACAAAAATCGCTACGAATTTCTCATGTGCTTTCCCAATGTAACTACCGTCCAGGTGTCGCTTGAGTGTGAACCATCCGGAGAAGAAGAATGTGTGGAAATACCAGATGTCAACAATGGAGTTTTCAACTACTGTACCTGATCATATGGAAGCGGAATATTCGCATTATTGTGGATTTATTGCGTAAACCTGGAGAAAATAGTGATTGAGGAAATTTCCGAGGGTGGCATCCACGGCGGAACCTTAGATGCTGTGTTCTGCGGGCTGAACCTGCACACAGCGAAGAGTCTCCTCCAAGAACGCAGAAACTATCAGAATAATACTGAGTGGATGGCGTACATCCGGCGACAACCACTGACGCCTATGCGACAGAGTGCGGCAGATCTCACCAGTGAGCACATTAGCACCATTTATTCTTGTTTATGTGCATATATAGCAGAGCGGGGCAAAACGACCATACTGGGTAAAAATCAGCAAAGGGTAAATTTGGCCACGGGGTAAATCTATTGAAGGTGCAATTACGGCCACGGGGCAAATCTATTCAAGGGGCAAATATGGCCAGGGACAAATCTATATATTCAGGGGGTAATTTGCCCCCTGAATAAATTTGCCCCTGACCACATTTGCCCCCTGAATAGATTTGCCCCTGGCCATATTTGCCCCTTCAATAGATTTACCCCGTGGCCAAATTTGCCCCTTGCTGATTTTTAACCAGTATGGTCGTTTTGTTCCGCTTTGCTATATATATGCTATCTGTGTTGTTGAAAATAATAAAAAAATTCTCTCACTAGGACTGACGGATGTAGTGGTAGTCACTCAACAGGATCTCGGCCAGCATCAGCTCCTCAGTCATGTAAGGCTAACGTTCTTGGAGAGACTCAACGTGAGAACTGAGTACTTGGCACCAGGAAACGAGAATTTGCGCGCGCTCTGGTTCTGAATCTTCTCCAGCTGGATCAAATTAAGTTCCTGCTTCGCATTTCTTTTTACTGAAATAATTCACTTAAATTAAGCAAAATTTTGATTCAAATTTATCAATTTCTTATTCAGAAACTTTGTGAACTTGCACAACTTCTTTGAACATGATTGTAACAAATTATCTTGCATTAAGTTGTAAATTAGCATTAAATATTCTTACATACCAAAAAAAGTTCCAAAAAGTTTTAATTTATAATAAGAGCATAACTAATTGAATAAAATAATTATGTAACTTTAGGGACGGCTCAATGTGTCAAAGGGATTCCAGAAATCCCATTCTAATTTTTACGCATTTTAAGAGTTCCAATCCATCCATTTTGCTTCAGGAGGGACATGCACATGGGGCCGATCCTTTAAATCTGTCAAATTCAAATTATATTGATACTGCTATCTTAAAACTGTGTAATTTTTAAGTGAAAAAATTCAACGGAATTTTAAGTACCATATATCATATACTGCGTTCCATCGCAGCCGCGAAAGACTCCACCGAGCTGAGGCATTCTGGATACAGCCAAGTGATACGTAAGAACTGAGAGATTCTTTGCTAAATATTCACACATATACAGCTTCCGAAGACCTGCGTAAAAAGCCAGTTCAAATCTGAATTTCAGCCGTAAAAAGATTTTTGAGCTTGATAATATAGGTACAAGGAATCGCCTAAGTACTTCTCAACCAAATGATGGACGGTCTTGAGGGCACAATCTGGAGTTTCCTAGAAGCCTCAGCCGGTAAATTTAATTTCTTAATTGCTTCAAACTCCTCCTCGGAAATGCCACAGAAATCATAGTTCCATCTCCGCCCACGTGCAAAACTACAGAATTCAGAGACAAGTAGAATGGATAGCGTGATCAAGTTGGGAAAGTGTTCCCAAACAGTAGTAAGCCGGATATCGTCGTCATTATAGATGCATGATATCAGAGTCAACTCCGTCACTCCTGGAAACTTACTACTTAGCAATTCAATACAGTGAGGCTTCATCAATCTTGTACTACAACTCCATGTTAGATCACATGCTATCGTTAAAGAGTTGACAGTCTCAATAACATCTCTCGACTCCTCGTTCCAGAGCTCTCTTTTATCGTCTTCAATCTCGAATTGGAAGTGTCGCGGAAAACCAGGTAGCGGTGGCTCATCGTCTGCCATTTCGAAAAATATCCCGCACCTCAGCTCGAGGTTTATCAGTCGAGGAAAGAGTCTTGGCCCGTGATCCCGAAGCCGAACCGTGAAATTCTTGATTGACCTTAGTTTCCACGGCCAACATCTGTGAATCCCCAGGGTTGTGAGCTGACTGAACTGGGGACAATTGACTACCTCTAGGATTCGGTTGAAAACCACTTGATGAGAATGAATGGTTGTCAAGTAACTAAAATTACGGTTCAAAATATCCTCCATTCTGGAGAAGATGGAGCTATTCCGCATGAAATCCTCAGGGCACGAAAGATAAAGTCGTCGAAGCTTAGAAACCCCTCGGAATCGCTCCCAATCCATTCCATCCTTAATGAAGTAAAATGTCTTGATTAATCCCGGTTTCTGGTACGGCAACGTCACAGGCGGTATTCCACCATAATATTCATACTGAAAGGATGCGTGGAACTCTTGTAGATTTGGAGCGGAGCGCAAAATGTTTTGTGTAAGCTCCTCATCAAATATGTAGTGAAATATATAGACTCGGAAGATCCGAAGTTTGTGTAAAGACATGGGAGGCTCTACTAGGACAGATGGAGGCATTAAATACAAAATAGATAGCTCTTCTAAATGATTTTCCTCAGCTGTAAGTATGGACTTGATCATATTGGTCAAAAGAGGACAACAGTCGCTTTTCAAGTTTAGTTCCATAAAACTGACTGGAAAATACTGAATTAGAGATGTATAAAGTCTCTCGTCCTGAATAGTCCCTGACCCCAGGCACTTTGGTTCATGATCCGACTCCAATTTACCTATGACCCGGAGCCCATTGTAGGGGACACAATGATGGTCTTCTTCGCTCAAAAAGCTAACAAGCTTCAAAAGGGATTCACAGGGCCTCTCCCCGCTCACGTTGACGAGGCAGCGCTTTTTTCGCATCAACATAAACCTTCCGTGTGAATTCCAGGTTCGGTTAACAAGGCAGCAGTTGAGCAAGTCCGACATAGGAAGAAAGCTCAGTATATGTCGAATGAGCTATAGACAAATCATAGTATTCAGGTCCAGTTCGGGTTAAATCACAACTATGTGTCAAAAAAATAATACATACCAAAGACAGTCGGAAGACGATCGTAGAGGCAGCTTCATCTTCTGCCATATCTTATTTTTCCGCAGCAGGAGTAAATTTAGGTAAATGCGGAAATGTGGAATGAGGTGGATGAGCTTCGACGTCATTCAGTTTCAGGTTCAATTTGGCACCATTAATTCTACAATCCGTAAACCTTATTTGAGCATTTGTAGGACGGAACCACTGACATGCACAGTCACTGAGTTGTAAATAACCACTGAGTATCTCTCAATATCTTAAATACCTGTAGGTGGAACTTCCACAATCTGCGGATCAATATGGCTGCCGTGGCGTCCGACTGCGACACCGAATGACCAAATCCTAACCTTCACATGCCGACACTCAATCCACAGGTTATGCGGCTAAAAATGAACAAATGTTTAAAAGCAGTCAGTTGGATTTCATTTTGGCCAGAGTATGGAATGTGTAAGCCGCTTACATTTAAGCACACGTGTTCAATACAAGTTTATAATCCATGCTTTCAGTGAAGCGGCCGTTCAAAAATAGAATTTTGGGACCCGTTATATGTCCACAGCACCCAAATAGCGGGCGGGCTGGGAGCTGGGTAAGCGATTTTCTCAGTGGCCAGTTGAAAAGCCTACTGGATAGTTGTGAATAAGATGTGAAAACTGAAAACCTTTGTTCGATGCTTCATCACAATCTTAACATTTTATTCAATAACAAAAGTCAGGTTTGTCTGCCCCAATAAGGGTCACCGGCCAACCGCGGAGGCAATTGGGTTGGATGAGGCCATCAGTAAGAATAAAAATGCAACGGAAGATAACTTTTCATGATTTTTTACAATGCTGCCAAGGGAGACAAAACATTTTGAGACGAAGGCTCCAACTTGGACTCGTTGTGCATGCTCGCGAAGGTGTGCGCGAACCTTAGCGTAATTAAACGTGGTCAAAATTACTAAGAACCAGTACTGCATCATGCTATACTGGTAAAATCAGAGCGTCTGGTCACATAGTGTAGACAAGGTGATAGGGAAATCCTGCATCACTGCCGAAATTTCCTATTTATAGCATAGATTGACTAAAACACGTGCTAGTTTTGTCTTCCCAAAATTTAAAACTGAAAGTACCGGGAGAAAAAGATGACATGATGATCAATAAGCGATAAACTGCGTACTCAAAATATCTGACGGATTCGTTGCAAAGATTTGTAAATTGGTTTATTTATTAGAATAATTAAAATGTAATATTTGTATATGATTGCAGAGAAAGAGCACTAGTAACAATATATAATTACCAGAGTTTGTGTGTGTGTGTGTGTTCGTGTATAACCTGTGGATGAGTGAGCGGATATAATGGGCATATATGGACTCTCTGTATATTATTATGGCTCTCATATATGGCTCAACTCAATGGAAAATGGAAAAGTAAGTAAAATACATGTAAGAACATAAGCACATATATATTATAATTACCATTAACTTGAAATAAAACTGATCTTTGTTGCTGTAACTGTGTAACAATATTCACCATGTAACATGCTCATATTTCTATACTTAATATTGAGGCGCTCGTACATAACCACGTATAGATATATATTTATATATATATATATATATATTAATATATATATAAAGCATTACAGGTTTTTAATGAACATAGAAAATACTATTTCCCTCAGTAAAGCCGGACTGCACGGAAAAATTATTTGTCTCCTCAATCAATCATCCTCTTCAAATGAAAACACGAACAAGTGCGCGAAGGAATTTGGGCTCAAAGCATGCGGCACTTGGGTCTATTTCCAGGTGGTTTCTGTATGGGACATAATACCGCTCGAATGGCTTCATCGAAAACAGTTTTAAGTCCTTTTTGTGTCAGTGCAGAACACTCTAAATACTTGACAGCTCCAACTTCTTTGGCCATGGAGAGTCCTTGTGGGTAAGTTATAGGAGCCAATTTTTTGTCTCTCAGTTTCTCTACAGTGACCTTGTCATCACGCAAGTCAAGCTTCGTCCCAACTAGGATTATCGGTGTGTTTGGACAGTGATGGCGAACCTCCGGATACCACTGGACAAAATCCACAAGATATTAAACATCAAATTCAATTCAAAAAATTCATACGCACACAATACAACCAGTCCTCCCACAACAAAAACGACAACAACTGCATTACCTTCGCCCGAACATTTTCAAAGGAAGCAGGATTGACAAGAGAAAAGCAAATGAGGAAAACATCCGTTTGGGGATACGATAATGGACGTAATCGATCGTAATCTTCCTGACCCGCCGTATCCCATAAGCCCAGATTAATCGGCTTCCCATCCACCATCACATTGGCACTGTAATTGTCGAATACTGTCGGAATGTACTCCTGCAATTCACACGCACACAAACATAACCGCATTAGTAATTCTTGTACATAGTTTCATCTGGGCTCAATCCAATTTTGACGCATCCTTTCCAATCCTCCACTCCTCACATGTCCACCTCGTCCACCTGTTACGGAGGGTCAGGAATCACCTCGACGCAAGCCATCTTACAAAAGCCCCTATACTCGGGGTTGTAGGCATCGCTACTTTACCACGGGTCACAACATCATGTCCACGTCATAAAATGTCCACATGGTCACCCGAAACCCGAATGCATACATAACTATATACCTAATTTCAGCCAGTCCTCAAAAACTCCTCTTGAAAACCACAGATATCAATCAATAATGCATCATTTTCCACTAAAGCCACCACCAATCTCGCCGTCCACATACATATATTAAACCCAAATTCAAAAAATTAACAATTGTAATGTATTAATAATAATAGCTTACACCAGGAAAGGCATTGGTGGTGTAACTGATGAGCAAGCAGGTTTTACCCACGGCACTGGAAAACCAAAGAAAAACAAGCATAAGAATCATCTCATGTTCACCGTGATCCACTCGGTTTCACTCGATCTCTCAAAAACGGATTTTCCCCACACACACACACACACACACACACACACACACACACACACACACATAATCACGAGAAAACAAGATTGAATAATATTATCACGAATAGTGAGTTGAGTGAACAGCATGTTCCCAAAACAGCTACTATTATACCACCATCACTTGGACTTTTTAGTGCCTAATTTTCCTTACCCATCCCCGACGACGACACACTTGATGGCTTGCATTTGTTCGGGATTTTATTATTTAAAAATGAAGAGCGATCCTTACAGATATAATTATTATTTTGTATTATGGATATTTCAATGCTCGTTAAATCTGAACTGAGAAGGAAGAAATTTTATATAATTATATATTCGAGCTTGATGGGATGACAAGGGTCAGCCTTGAGATATTGTGGACAACGAACTCCCACACTGCACTACTCCGGTTAGGCGCTGGACAAAATCCGACGTTAAAACTCCATTAGATTCATTCCAATTGAGTGTATATACACTATTTAGTCTACCAACAAGTGAGTGAAACGAATTTATCTTAGGGCGAGGCAATGCCATGCAAAAGCAAAGCATCGATGACGATAGACCCGTCGTATAGAATAAGGGGCTCAAGCAAAGACCGTATAGACATATTTGTATGTACCGCACTGCCTTATCCACAGCTCTGCCACTCGATCCCACATACATTTAACATGTACAGCCGTGTCACGTGACACCCAGCCAAATAATCACCACACAGTTCAAATCCCACTCAAACAAAATTCGGCTGAGCCGCTGAGCGTTAGCGTTTTGCAATTCAAAAGATTTAAGCTCGTTAGAGTGAGCAACCGAATTCATGAGAAGTACACTTTCTTGATTTCGTATGCGTTGAGGGCCATTATTTGATCCGATTAGCTCGGAGCAACGACTATCGACTTACCATTAAGTGTCTACTACTGTAGTGGCGTTTGGGGTCAGTATAAATTCCCCTGCCGACCCGTCGTATTATTATGACCGGATATTTTATTCCTCCATCTCGTCCAGTAATTTATGCCACCAAATTTTCCTACGTCAGCTCCGGGTCGTCAGCATAGCAAATATTTGATCGAGTTTTTCTTTTGGTCCCATGCTAAATGCACTCAGAAAAGTGTGGGATTGGGTGGGAGAACCCATCGCCCACTTTATTCGAACAATGCATTTTGGAATTTGCATCGGAATTGACCAGCATGGAAGAAGTAGCAGAAATTGAAGAGCGTTGGAACACTAAGGGCAAATTGGACAGCATTGGAACAAGTAGCATAAATTGAACAGCATTGGAACAAGTAGCAGAAATTGAACAGCATTGGAACAAGTAGCAGAGACTGAACAGCATTGGAACAAGTAGCAGAAATTGAACAGCATTGGAACAAGTAGCAGAAATTGAACAGCATTGGAATTGACCATCATTTGTACTTGTAATTTCTGAAAGAATGCCGATCAAATTGTTGAAACTTGAAACGAATGAAGATTTGCACATTATATGCGGTCGTCCCCTCAAATTTTTCCGCGGGTGGATTCACTACAATCAGTGATGACAAAAGGGCGCTGTTGGCGTCCGAAACGGAATCATCCGGAACCATGCAAACTGCTTCTCTTGAGTTACTTATATGTGTGAACGTTAAAATGGTTAGGTGACTCATTCATGGACCCCCTCAGCTCAAAGGTGTACAGTTCCAAGTCGGTGGCCAGGCTGCACGCCCATTTATCACCGTTAGACTGCACACCGCACATTCAAATCGTATTTAAAGCAGCATATATAGCATATATTTCGGCAACTTTTTAATAAGGAAAGACATTGTGTAGCAGGTGGGTTTGACTGGGTTCAGTCGATAAGTCCTCACAGGGATGCACTGCACTGTCCTAAGCAGTAATTATTTGGCTAGCAAGGGAACTAATATCTCCGGTGTTTGCGGTGTTGATTCATAAGAAATGGAGCGCATGTGTGAAATCGGACTTTTTAGATAGAATTTCGCCGGATGCGCCATTTCCTCATTCGCCTAAAAGGTGTAGGAAGGAGGAAAAGAGAATTTAAAATATTTTCCACCGCACACAGTTGTCTTCTACACATGTTCCACAAAAATATGAAATGGATGGAACCGGAGCAGAGGCCCAAGCCCAATCCCAATGGGCTTTATACGGGGGCGTGGACTTCTCGCGAAAATTAGGAACGCGGGCGCGGGCACGGGTAGCAAATCTTGATCTCTTTCTTGGAGACGTGGCTTTGGGCGACCAGTTGTTACCAATCAGTCACCGAAGTAGGTTACAAAGCCGAGAGAAAATGAACATGAAACAAATAGTAAGTTGTTCGAACTTCATGCTTGCTAAGGGTGCATGCAAAGGATTTTTAGGAATACATTTTCTTTGAAAACTGTTTATTCCTGCAGAAAACCTATAAAATTCGTAGAACGTGTTCTGAGCGGAGCCCAGTGGGGCCCCATGGGGCGGTACGGGCGGCCTTCGGTTGGGATTTGTAAGAGCCAGTTGGGCTTGGGCAACGTTGCTGAAGTAGTTGGGCTGGGCTTGGGCGGGCATTGAGGTTTCTTGAAAAACATGGGCTTGGGCTCAAGAAAGTCAGTTGGGCCTCTGCTCTGGATGGAATAGAGAGAGAGAGAGAGAAATCCGGCATGCCCTACACAATGCAAATTAAAATCACTATTTTACCACTCCGTGCCTGTAGCATTAAAGGTTTTGCGAATAGGATACTCCGGCAGTAATTATTGTGAATTACCGAGAGAGCAATTTGATACACTCATTTTTACCAGGGAGTCACAGCAGAATTTTCAATGGAATTAATTTCATTTTGTAATCCAAGGATGTCGCACGACGCATAATAATAATTATTATGAATTACTTTGGCTAAACCCAAAATTATAGTTTACCATGGTGTACTCCTCATATATGGTTACGCGGACAACTGTACAATTTGTCTTAATTTCAATTTTTCCATGAGCTTTTGAATTTTTTGTAGAATTTTGAATTCACCAACTGTACTAAAAGGATCATAATAATAATAATAATAATAAAAATATGGGATCGATCCCTGGTTTTTGGAGGCTCTCAACCCCACGAATGTCAGAGTGAGAAACTTTAAAAACCCGACCGCGGCGCTGGCTAAACTTTAAATGTAGTGCAGATCGCAGATCGCGGAATGGGCCTTCGGCCGTTTTTTGTGAGGCAGGCGCCGGCCGGACGAGTGGCACTAGGAAAAACCCTCGGTGTACATAGTACTGAGTGTCATGGAAGGGCATGACAATAAAGGCCCGTCAACAATACAAGTTATGTAGCGCATAAGTTCAGTTATAAGTAGGAGAAGGCTTGTTAAATGGGGATGCTATACAACTTTAGGCACAGCTGACACAAGCTGAATATACTTGTTGCATATGACATGGTATGACTCTACATGCTAACTTTCCTCAGGGTGAAAGTTCTACTTTCACATAAGCCGCTTTCACCTTTCTCTGCCTCTCACACTTTCACCGGACATTTCACCAATCAATGCCTTCAACCCGATGCATTATGATTAGTTGCACGAAATCATAAACATGCACTTTTGACGAGATGAACTCAAGAAGGTGCCCACCCAGAGTGTACTAAAATTATTTTCTCAATGCTCAAGCTTATCTTTATTAACTGGCAAGTAATTAACAACTTTGGTAATTTTAAAATTTTCCAAAATTACAATCTATTTTATTAGTTCGACTACGACTCTGTTCTTGTTCCTGTCCGTCCACACGTTGACTGACGTGAAACTGATGATTTCTGCCACCCACCCCCACCCCTCGTATAACCAACTTACTACCGGATTAAATTTTTGATTGTTTTTGAATTTTAATTTTCTTTCTTCCTTTTTTTTCTGGCGCCGATTCAGTAATTTTCACCTCCATATTTATAAAGCTGACTCAATTTTGTCCACTCTTCCGAAAACATTTAACAAGTAGTATGTAGTTTCCCAATTTTATTATCCGTTCCACTCAACAACTCACTCCACAATAATCATGTTAATAATAATAATAATGACACACTGCCAGGGAATAGAGCGCTGAAAAGCTCTGCTCCTCATTCCTCCATTTCCTTTACACCTGACTGTGTCCATTTAGAAAATTTTGTCAACTATCACCATATATGTAAAGATCCTTCATCTCATACATTGCTCGCTCACAGTTCATCATGTCATATATATATTGCAATGCATACTAAATGCGGACTGACAAAAACAAGTATAATAGCTGAGATTTTATGTCAAGGACAATGGTGAGACCCATTGCATATATACGACTGGTATTACATATCACTTTCCTCACTTCATTCATAATCACCGCAGATGCACACATTCACGTCAATTCCCCTTGCCAGCCTTCCCACAAATTTTCAACAATTACTTTTCCATAATAATAATAATAATGATAATAATAATATAGTTGTGTGTAACAAGGATAATTAAAACTTTTGGAACAAGGAGTATATATAGACTGGAGTACTGGAGGAGACGAAAGATGCTCATATATATTTATATATAATAATTTTCTCTCGTTTATTAGCGGCTAATAATATTGATACGGCATACGTCCACGCACGCCACTCTCTCTCTCTCTCTCTCTCTCTCTCTCTCATCTCTCTAAATATGTAGAGCACAATAAGGGATGGACAAAGTGTGTTTCTTCTCTTCTACAGTTCTTAACCTCTGCTACATTCCTTCGCTCCCATCTTGATTTTGAAACTGGGCTTTTTCTAGCGTAAGAACATGATACTATTTATTGTAACCATATAACTACACGACTTGGTATAGTCCCCTTCTTATACAGGTATAATAATAGGTGAGCTGCTGCTGCACATTTTCGGATATTGAAAACCATCATTTTTAGGATGTCATTCCAGGTCTCACGTATGAGTGACTGATGTGAAAAATCCATATACTTCTTCTATTCTCATTGGGCAACAACACATTCCAGTAATACTCATAATAACAATAATAATTATAATAATAATAACGACAACAGTGACAAAACTTGAAGTCACACAAATATTTCTCGGCTACAATTGATTTCAACAATGGGGTGGCTAATCAATAACCACCACGCACAGTATTTTACCTCTAAATTGAATTATTATTTGGACTTTAAAACTTTTATAATCATTAGTACTTTAT
>WJFA01000589.1:0-33316 GCA_009870155.1 Pseudobourletiella spinata
GATAGGTGGGCGTCTCGGTTTCCAAGACAACTTGGCTTCAATGCATGTTGTGTGATGCAGAAATATCTGTTGATCAGGCGGTAGTAACATCGGCGGGAATATATCAGGCGGGATTATGTGCAGCGGAGGTGGGATTATTTTTGTGGGAATATATTCGCGGGAATATCTTACCTCGGGAATATCTCGGCGGGATTATCACCGACCACGCCCAGGAACAAGTTAGTTGCAAAGGAATTTCTGTAGCAGACACCCTGACGTATCCTACGTAAATTGACTTGTAATGCTTTAGGTCTGTACAAGCGATATCAAACTGAGACTACTACCATCGCATGCAGCAGTGTCTGAAACATAGGAAAGTGCCAAACTTTCTTGCGCATGGTGCGTCTTTGAGCTGAAAAAAAATGTATTTTCGAAATCCAAAGTTGACGTTTTCTTATGGGATTTAACATGAGATTTTTTAATCTTCCAAGCCATTATCCACCAAAGCCATAAGAAATGGGCGTGTTGAGCTCTCTTGAGTCTATATTTGGTGACTTTTCATCACACTGTCACACAACGTCCGTAATCGAACATTAGTTAACACCAAAATGTGTAAATTACAGAATGACCAAAAACAGTGCACCAAACTTTTTTACACTCCAGCAACTGAACGCCTCATCCCAGATCAAACATTGTGGTCGTTATAAAAGCGTATCGCTTTAAAGTAACTGGTGTTAGTGCGTGCAAACTTTTTTTGGCGCAAACATTGCATTACATGCGCCAGTCCAGATACCAAGTTCAAAGGCTTTGAGATGGTGTATAGTGCAATGGTTGCACCAAAAGCTATTGAAGTTTGATGAAAATTTTGTGTGTGGGTTCTTGAATTGATGTGTGTGGAAGATTCTGGTATCTGCCGTTGGTGCATGTAGCGCCAAACAAAGTCGCAGGTTAGTGAGGATTCTTGAGTTGGTGCATATGGAATGCTTTGGTTTCTGGCGTTGTTGCATGCGAATTGATTTGTTGCAAGCCTTGCATCATATGTACCCACGCCACAAACCAAGAAATTTCAGCATTTTGGTGCACCCTATAATTTACTTATTATTCTGTTAATTAATCTAATATGAAGTTCGATTACGGACTGTGGGATTTCTGAAATGCCTTGGTTTGTGGCATGGGTATATATAGTGCAAGGCTTGGACCAAATCAATTCGCGTGCAACAACGCCAGAAACCAAAAAATTCCACATGCACCATATTACCTCACAAACCTGCGACTTTGTTTGGTGCGAGCGTTGTGATACATGCTAAATGCACAAATACTCACCTAAAATTTTACATGAAAAATCCTATAAAGATTTCCAAGTATTGAATTTCGAGAACACTCTCACTTATTACATGGGAGTTGACATGTGCTTAGAAATTCGAAACTGGGAAATGATTTGCGCCATATAAAATCTGCATTTCACCCATAAAATAGCGGCGGGAAAAATCACCAAATTTGAATTTTCACCAGCCCATCATATGTGGTACCCATAAAATTTGCATTCCTCCGCTTGTTAGTTGAGAATAGGAAATATGTTAGATTTATGGTCGGCGTCCAGCTCCTACCTGCGACAACGAGACTGTCTTAATTGTCTGTTCCCAAAACCAAGCTTTAGATCCCAAAGTACAAGGAAGAATCTCCAATAATTCCAGACATGATCCTTACTTTGGTCAGGACGGAAAGGAAAGGGCATTCTCTCCTGGGAAAGGCCTTGACTAATCTTTCCTCCACTCTGTTAAAAAAACACTCTGTTGCATAAAGGAGCGAAAGTTACCTAGTGATTGGATTGTACAAAATCATCTCCCGTATCTGATCCTTAAATTACAATAATCTCATGAGTCTATCTGATGTAAAAAGACATACGCATTTTTGCAACATAAACTTACGTCACCCACACGTGACGTTTCAAACCGTGGCCCTGCCTCAATTGTTCGAAGTGAAATTAGGGAACGTTTCGCGAACTAAACCAAATAAATATCTCATAGTGTTCATGAAATACGAATAAAGACAAAGTTTGTAAGTCGACTGGTTAAGACTCTCTTCGTAACATTAAAACCGAATGTGAACTTTGAGATTCCGAACTACATGTCGTTATTCAACCGTGGTAAATAAAACCTCAAACGGTAGGTCTCTCAACCGCCGTATAATGTGCAACAATTTTAAAACTGTCAGAAAATATGGTGTCTTCATTTTGTGTTTGAACCAGGGGGACTCCAGAATCGAATCGTTAGAGAGAACTCTGTAATGCAGGCAACCACTGTAACCATAGCCGTAGCCTATGTTATTGCATAGTAACCTACCAGAGACTTCAAAATTGAACCGGATTCACCTGTAGTTATATTCTAATTTTGATAAAGACTAGTTCCTTTCAAAACATGGTAGATAAATTCTGCATTTACTGTTAAGGTTGGAGTGTGCTACAAGAAACAAAATTGAAAGTGCATTCAATCTTCCAAAAATTCAATTATTGACATGAATTTTGCCGAATTCATAGAAGTACAAACTCACCAGTTTTTTTACTCATAAAAGTGATTACGTCAAAGGTATAAAAGGATGTTAATATTACCGTCATCTTTCTGTTTGCGCCATCGAATTAATCTAGTGAGCATATTTTTACCCATTTATCCGTAACGGGTAAGTTACGTTTGACTTAAGTCTCGTTCGACTGCCTCGTCACATTGGCGATCAAGATTCGGGCAGACTAGATGCTGACAAACACTGACAGATTTTACGAAAGCTTTTAAAGCGGAAGTCTACCATCTACCCTTTCATAAAAGACTTTCAAGATGGATTAAAATTTAACGGCGAAGTGAAGGTAAGTCGTGCACACGCAGAGTTTCTCCGCACACACTTAAATTCTGTCTTGAATAACAGGGTTGTGCCGCCGTCCACACACCGGAAACACGCGCCTAGGATGGAGAAACGAAAGACAGGTTGTGACTGAACTTTCTTGTTAAAAGATCTCATTACTCCTCGCTCCTGCAACTGGCACTATTTTACCACCTGGATCTTTGCAACCCGTGGCTACCAAATCCATGTCTACGGTGGAGGTGGCAGACTTGGAGAAAGCTCCCTCATTACTGCAAATCTCTTCCCTTATATCTTTTCTCTGGTGAAAGTTACTCGCATGGTCTAAACCCATAGCGTGTTACTTAGGGGGAATTTCTCTGTAAGCTTCTTCTTTCCTCTGAATCTGGGTGGCCGTGCTGATGTGAAGGGTTACCAAAGGCTGGGATCTGGGATGGATCCGGTTCTCATTTTGCTCGAAGTTACTCGAATGGTTTAGGCCAAAGTGGGAGTCTTGGCCAAAGACGTCCCAGCTTTATTGCTGATGCATCTGTGGCTTAATGTACTGCGTGTATCTTAGTGTGCTTGTCCATGGTTTAGCCTATAGCTAATATCTCACTGCGTGTTTTTTTAGTATTTGTTTGAGTGTATTTTTCAGTTCTTGGCGACTTTCCGTGCGCAAAAGCCATTTTATACGTAGAGGCATATTCTTATGACCGATTTTGATGCTACTGATGATGGGTTGCACGTGCAATATTTGAAGGGAATACGAAAAAATATGCACACATTTTCTTATTTTTGGTCTTCTGGGTTAAAGCTAAAAATAAATCTGCATTTTTTACACTCGACCTTGCGAGTTTGCCACTGATAATGGTTTGATTATGTTAGTCATTTCCTTGACGTATATTTAACTCATACAATGTCTCAGGGTCGCAGGCCAATCCGTTCAGAACATGCATTTGCACAGGAATACCGGTTCAATTTATGTATTGCCCGTTTTAATTGCATTTATGTATGCAGTTTAGTTTTTGTTTGGCAGGTTTAACGATTTCGTGTGCACACGTCATTTGGTATGTACGTGCACAGAAGCTTTAATTCTTAATGTGTGTCCGATGCGTCGAGCGTAGGGTGTCTAGGCGAAAAAGTCTACCTTTTCGCGGATTTTCGCGTGTGATTTGCCCAGCTGTGGAGTTAACCGAAAAAAATGCCACCTTGGCATAGGGCTGTGCGAAACTGTAGCCGCATATCAGATTACCTCACCACAGCTGCCCCTGCTCTCTACCCCCAAAGGCAGATATGCGGACCGAAACAAACTGTGCTTATTTGTATGTATGCATGCACACAATGGGAGGCACACGTGGAGGTGCGGGAAGGGCTTTACGCGTGTCAGCCGTCCTGACTTGTGACCAAGGGCTGGCCAATCTCTTCTCCAAACTCTTACATGACAGGAGGAAGGAATTGGATTCAGGAGAGTCCACATATAACAGTATTTTGGAAATAAGAGGACGATTCCTCCTCCTTTCTTTGACTAAACCTGAAGTAACCAACACTACTTGAGCTGTGCACTCTCGCGGATAGCATCACCACCACCAGTTCTTCCTACACAGCTCCATACAAAAACTTTTCGTCTCACATGACTGGGTACAAGGTAATGGCAAACAGAATATTATCCGACTGTGTGGGAGAACTACTGCGTACGGAGAAAAAGCTTTTCTTTTCACTAAATTCACTCAGCTCAATTCCTTGGTCCCATCATCCTGCCCTTCTATCTGTACACGTCGAACAACTCCCACGGGAGGATCCTCACTGAAGAGCCTTCTGGTTATGGCTCTCTGCCCAATCAAATACCTTCAATGAATGAAGACCTATCAGAAATAACTACCTATGACCTCTCTCCCGTCCCGTACGCAGCCCTTTTGGTTGTCCTAACCCATCGTGCTGCGGCAAGTGGTATCCAGGCGTATGCGGTCTCCTGATGTTGCTGCTAAAAAGTCATAATATTTAATTGACCCAACCCTAAGTTTAACTATTAATTAACATTACTCATTTGTATAAAAATAATGTGTCACAAGAATATGATGACTCAAAGTTGACCAGATATTCTGTATTTAACAACCCCAGAAATAAAGGTTGATTCAGGTAATGTCTGAGTAAGCCCTCAAATGGGTCCAAAGGGCCCTGCTCCTGTGAGTTCGCCCCTTGCGAGCTGGCCTCTTAAAAGGCTGACTTTGTCCCTCTCACGAGAGTTCTTTTCTACACTGTCACTCTGCCTGTACGGCATACGAAAATCTCTTTCTGTTGTTAATAAATTCCCTACACAGTCTTACCGCTGTGGTTCTCGGTACACGTAATTTTACTGAACACTGACATAACCAGTATTCATCTCATTAACCACCAACCGTTAAACCTGAATATTCGCAATTGGTATTCATCATAAATGCATCTAGATGATTGCACGTGTTTGAACTTGGAAGTTAAACCACCCCAGTGAGGAGAAGATACCAAAAGTCCTGAAAGTCGGGTTGAGACAAACCTTCACATAGCACTTGAATTGTAGTTGTCTTTTTTTCTTATCGACTCTATTTTATGAGAATATTTTAAAGTCACACTTGAAAAGTCCCTTCGTTCTTGCCCGCTCCTATGTTACCAGCTATGCATTAAGTAGCTTGCCGTTTCCCGCCAATGTAATTCCTGCTGATGCCTGCACAGCGACCTAGCCCTTCATTTGGATGAATTTGAGTCGATTCCTGCAATTCTGCCTGTTTCCATTCATTTGACTCGGACAGAACCACGAATGGAAGTCACCCGAGTTGCTTCAACCTCGAATGTGAAGAACACTTGGGATGCAGAGGACCACTCCGATCTCCTAGCTCCACAAAATTAACTTTGTTATAAATTTGTTATAAATTTTAAATTTTATAAATTTGTTATAAATTTCTCCGATTTGTTTGCCAAGTAGGAAACATTAAGACACTGCTGAGAGGGTTGACAGTCATATCCGACGGGCCGGTGCGCTGTATATCCGACCCGGAGAGTGAATTACAGGGACCGGGAGAAGGTATACGAGTGTTTGAGTGTTAATATGTGTGTGCGTGTAAGAGAATGTATTTATGTACACTCCGCAGGCCAAGTGCATGGAGGTACTGGATGGCTGGTTAGAACCGAGTTATCAGAGATCATGCGAATTTTATGGATTTCCACTCGTAAAATACTCGGCTCACTCTGAAAAATACGGTCGAATAAAATCTTTCACGGGCTGCTAACCCGAATCTTCTCCCCCTTTCTCCCTCACTCCCTCCATTCCAGCTTGGTTCTGGATGCGAGAGAAGCTGGGAAATGTTCCTCCATACGCTCTGCCATCCCGTCCGGTTCAGTGTAGATGCAATTGATGACGGGGAACATCTTTAGTGAGCAAAATGAAAGAGCCTGTCAAACATGGCAGGAAAGGGGATTTTTGTCGATTTTTGACCTAAGCGTACATAGCTGCACCCATATACAAGTCTACGTCACTCTTTGTGAGATATGAAGAAGAATCGTAAAGGTTTTTATTAGAAAAGGACGACGGCCTCACAAAGTGGCTCAGAACCGAAATGAATCAATTCGCAGTGGGTGATGATATGTACATGTGAACCAATATGCACTTAAACGAGCATACGTTTACATCCAGGTTGCACTACATTGTGTGTACATACAAATTATATACATGAAAATCGACTTTCACAAAGACTTTTGGTAAAATTCAAAATGGGTTACTTAAAATTGTGAAAGATTCGATATTCTGCATTCCGTGAACCTGCCGCTGCCATTTGAATTTGAACTTTGTAATGAACTGAAGTTTGAATACTATCATCAATGCACTTGAGTGGGGTGAATGATAAAGTAAGTATAAAAGAACTTTTGAGGGCTCATGCGCAGTAACAGCTGAATTTCCACTCCCGAAGTGTTTTTTCTAAGTTTTGTGAGGAAAAGTGGTCGGTAGACGGGCGCCCGTTCCCATTACTAAAGACATCGCCGACAGAATTCCCTAAGTCACACATCCAATTACATCCATTTTAGATGACGGAGTACGTTAATTCCATTGCAAACTGTCTGAAATAAAAATGAGATCCTACACCAAACATCCTCAGATCGTCAGAGCTGAGAGTTGAAGTGGATGGAAGCATGTTGTTGGGAGATGACCGGCTACATGCTGATACAATGTATACCCGCTTCAAGTCAAGGATGGGAAAAACTTTAAAACTTGAGAATATCTTTGTAGCAGGTTCATGGGGCATGAAGTGGTCGTAGTCCAAAGTATATTTCTTGCTTCCAAAATGTCAGCGCCAGTTTTCTTAACTTTAACTTCTTTCTAACTCCTCCATAGTGGTTGGGTGAATTAGAAGCTCGGAGAAGAGTTAGTGGAGTTCCGGAATGGCNAGAAGAGTTAGTGGAGTTCCGGAATGGCCAAAATTCATACAGAGCGAAATGAACACACGCACGTATACACGTAAGAACGTGCATAAAAATATTCACATACAGACACATGCACATAGTTAAAAATTAACATGCGGATATGCATGCTTCGGCCCCATTATCAACCATCAACACATGCACCAGACCGCAATTGAATGGCTGCAATATAAATCAGAGCTTAAGCATATACCAAATGAAAGTAGCCGCACTCCGCCGTCTTCGCACATACATGTATATACATACAAAGAACCGTACATTCCCGCTGCTTCCAGTTCAATCAGGAGAAATCTATTCTTCCGAAGTCATTGAGCAGTTGAAATAAATAATCCAATAAAGTTGGTCACGAGGAGTTGAAACCGCTAATATGAATTTACAGGGATCTACTCTCTAAACTTCATCAGATTTAGTCAAATTTGACAGAGGGTGGGGGGGGGGGCTAAGAAGGCGTATTTGAGTTTGTGCGTTGGAGTTCATGCTTGGGAGGGAGAGGAAGGATGCGCGGACTGAGTGAGTAGAATTAATGAAAGCGGGGACCATAGTATACAAAGAAGAGGAGAAACTTGGGGAAGGAGAGAGAGGTCGTGGGTACAAGTCACACAACCAGATGTCTTCTTAATTAGCTGGAGAAAGAGGATGCTTCAATTTATTTGAACACATGTCAGAGCTTGCTCGGCTCCGTGCTCAGGCAAGCTCAATTTTAATTTAGCGCAATAACCATCTCCTACTCCAAATCACATGATTTATGAGTCAATTCCGGCACAAAATTCCAATCTGCTTCGTACACCTACACGCAAAACACACTAAAAGAACATTCATGGACTCCAAGGACGATCCTAGGAGGAAACTCTAATTTTCCCGTAATGGGCCAGTATACCATTCCCTTCATTCTAACACTCCTGGTGGCTCGGCTGAAATGACATACCGATCAAAATGGGAGAAAAATAAGTGTGTGTGTGAGTATAGAGAGGGAATTCTCCGCTGGACCACTCGCTACTCCGAGCAGGAAGCGGCGACTGAATGACTATCTTGAATGCATGTAAGAGGGTGACAGTGACACAGAAGAGCACTCCAACGGGAAATAAACAATGTCTATGGCTGGCAATTGGCTTCAGCTTTCCCTCCCTTCTTGACAGCTATAAATGCATTTCTGGACCCTGATTCCCTTCATCTTCTTCTTTTCTTTGTCCCGCTTGTGTCCGTGTTAGCCAGATTTATTCTTTTCGAGCTCTTTCGTTCCTACTACGGCGCTCCGACTGAATCACTACACATCCAAAGAGGCATACCTCGGTGCCTCTCCTCAGGCTTGAGGGGAGAGGAGTGTGAGCCTCGTGTCGCTTTAACTGCTGCTGTGGAGAGGCACGTCGAGAGAGATGACAACCAACACTCGTAAAAGAAATATGGATAAAAAAATCCTTCCCGATTTATCCCTCTGGAATTTTCACCATTGTTCCTTTTCCTTCTGCACTTCCCTCTACCCTCATTTTGTTCCTGCATTGCATGAAAAACTAATATCTAAACGTTGGAACAATTTAAACTGCCGCCTTTATTCATTGGTGCATGGACCAAGCTTTTAGAAGAACTGTTTGGTTGGCATAACTTCCCCAGAGAGAAATTTTAGCTCCCACAGTCGCAAAACATTGTCTTTCCATGCTTCTTCCTCACAGTATGACCCAGAACATGAACGGAATAGCAAGTGGGAGTGAGGCAATGTATGTCTGAAGGAGTCCTGTTTCCGCGGATGAACCTATATTCACGTCCATTCTTGAGTGTGTGTATGTTTCCCTTCCATCGTGGGCGTACAGGACCTTATTTTTGCCCGTGGGTTGCGGGGCGTCAAATTCATCAAAGCCATCTGCGTCCTTGGGAAGGGGGTGGGAGAATTGAAAATTATGTGCGTTCAGAGGTGGCGGAAATAAATAATGGAATCCGTTGATTCATTCCTTCTATTGGGGAAGGAGGTCATAAATCAGTTATTAAAAAGTTTCTCCACGCATACATTCGAACTTATGCACACGCACACCACCACCACGAGTCAGCCCGACTTGTCAGCTCCGTTTTTACATCGCCGCTCTTGCCTCAAGTAACACAGTCAATAGAGACCAACAGGGTAAGGGAGAGAGAAACAGGGAGCAAGCGGCTTTTCTTCTAGTTCAGATGAGAATTTATACCCGTCCCGACCACCAGTCGTGCGAGCTTTTACGTCCTTTCCGGTATTAAACTGTATCACAAAGTTGACTACTTTACCCCGCCTTAAAAGTGTACCCTCAGTAGTTACAGCTGGCGTCTGTGGAGCAGTATATTTTAGAGGGAAAGGGGATGAGGCTGACTTAGACGACTGTTTTACTGGTGACGGTTCAGTCCTTTGAGTAAACTATGTGCGTACAAAGGGCTTAATTAATGTTTCAAGTACACCAACTTAATCTCGACTAATTTTCACTTGGTCCTCCTTATGTTCTCAGTCTATCCGTTTGTGTGTGTAGCTCAGGAGAAAAAATCTTCTCCAAAGAAACTCCCCCACCACAGGGAAAGTCCAAGCTCAAAGTCTTTGCAAGGGGCTTGAACACAACTCGACGGTCGTTTCCCTTGGAATCCCATGTATCTCGGCAGAGTTACATAGAGTACATAACGTACAGACAGCCATGTAAACACATCATAAGTAAAAAGGTCCATACCTACTCAAACATAGAAAGGAGCAGAAGACATACGTTTGTATCGCGGTCTCAATTATGACTATACACATTTAGTATCTCCATATGTTTTTAAACCCGCTTTGCCCCCTTTGCGAATCAAAATATTGTGTAGCAAAGGCTCCAGTGCCAATGGTTCAGTTTTCTTCAAAATGTAGGGCATACAGTGTTCTCGTTCTCAGTTGTAGAGGGTTTTCGTTATACGTAGGTTTGCATAGTTATACATTTAGTGTAGTGAGTTCTGGCTGGGAAAGAACTAGAGCGGGAGGGTAGAAGAGGAGGAGAGGACACAGTTAAAAGTTTGATTGTTTCCCTGAGATGAAGAAAAATTGTAAGACGAAGGATTAAAAACTCAATTAGAGAGAATTGACTGGCTCTTACTGGGCGGGCGTCTGCTTTTTCTATTTTCTGTACCGCAAAACTTGTGCCGAGCATCTGCCTGAGGTGGAGAGTTGGTTGAGGGCGGAGGGGATCGGGTGGAAGACCGTAAAATATTGAGTCTATATACTCTGGGACAAATAAAAGCATGCGAATACAGGCTGTAATGGGCCGTTGGAGTGAAATTCCAAAGCTCTCTTTCTCCACGCGTTACCGACGGCACCGTGCTACCAGAGCTCACCCTATGAGCCCTCGCTGTGAGATACAAACTTCCTATCGCTACAGTTTCTAAATGCCGCTAGCATTACGACGACTAGTACTACTCTCCCCACTACTCCTGTTACTTCTGTACCTCACATCATCAGCAAAGAAGACCGCTGGGGAAAAGTGTGTTTGACGCCTTCTTCGGAGTTTTCTTTCCACCCTTTCTGGGACTCTGTTTCTCTCGTACTTTTCTCTCTCGTAGACCCGACCACATTACCGTTGACTCCTGCTGAACAAGTATCACCTAGTTTCACACATTCCCTCCTCCCCCACCCTACACCACAACGTGCCCTTTCACTGTCAATGGGAGCAACTTTCTAGTTCTGGCTAATGTGTGTCGTCTAGGGCATGTGAAAGTTCTCCCCCTCCGCTCGTTGTTTCTCATTAAACCACGTTCTTGGGCCCGCCTTAGTAAGGTTGGCTACACTAAAAATAGATGACTGTCTCAGTATGGGAGACGGAATCACAAATCACATCTTAAACTTCTAATTCCGCAGCACAAATTCCCGCTACATCAGTTTCCGGAGTGGACCATTAAGTACAGCCATACAGCCAATGAGTACACACACAAACATATGAGGCATATTTACGAGAAATCGACCGTCTCGTCATAGAACTTTTTGGGTCGCTGATACTGAGACTGAGAAAAAAATCTAATGCCTCTTATTGCACGAACACAAAGAAGCCATTGGCATATCCTATGAGATTTCCCACACAACTTGGGCCCCTCAAAAACCGACAAGAGCAAAAATAGCAGCATGCAATTCATACGGTTCCTATTCTGTCAGTAATAACTGATGCATTGCCAGAATAGCAGGACTTTGCTATTATATTATATATAGATATTATACAAATGCACATGAATACATGTATGTCAGTAGGTATGACGATTTAGAGCAATACGGTGGACAGGTGTAGAATAATTCGACTAATTGCAAGCTCATATTATTCCCCCATCCGTGCACTGGTCACATTAACTTTAAGCTTTAAAAGGTTTGTTTCGATTTTGTGTGTACAATCAGTAATACGCTACCGTTACGAAAAACAAATTTGTGGGGCACATGATTTGGACTACCAGTCCATTATGATACCATGAGCCCATTAGAATCCCCGGCTGGGCTTCATCCCCAGGGTATGATGCACCTTTGAACCCCCGTCATGGGCATGTTACCATTGATAATAGCATCTTTCACCTCTTACTTAGTACTTCAAGTTGGCGTTATGGTGAAGTTCCTGTTCCCAATGTCCGTACTTCAGTAGGCTGTAATTTTGTAACGGGAGTAGGGAAGAGAGATACTGTAGCCGCTCTAGCTACACTACTTCTCAGCCAAAAACTTGATGGCGGCCGAGCCACTAAAGGGACCCCCACTAGAACCTACCAGGAGAGTCTAGTAACAGTAGAGAGGATCGGATGAAGCTTGTGGGGCGTAGAACTAGGGAACTAATGGATAGGAACAAGTTTGTTCTTTTGCAGGAAACCGCAGAATAGCCGAGCAGGAATTCCCCATTTACCTATAAACAAGGCAGAGCGATGGAGTGGGGTAATGAGAAGAATATATAATGAGCCATGGTCCACCACCAAGAGATACTCCAAGTGTGGTCCAAAAAGGTAGCAATATGGCGCAAGCCTCTGGAGACTCGGACCTATCCGCACACTTTCTCCGGACTCCAAACCCGCTCAGTCGAATCATTTCCGACCGTATATGAGAGTCAAAGGCCATTGAGAGGACTGACAATGGGGTGGACGGCTAAGTGCTCGGTAAAAGCAATCGTAGTTCCTTTCTCCTTTGTTCGTCAGAGACAGGCGTGCTTTAGCGGGACCCTGTAGCGATGCTCTCCACATCCGCCATATCTTAGAGAACTGATGATGAAGTTAAAAGCCTCGGCGTGTTGTGTTACCTTTGATGAAGTCAACCGCCTGCTCCAGTCCATATGTGTCTTTGTCACAGTCGTCCAAAATGTGCACTCCGAGCTTGAAAGGGAGGAAGCCCTTTTTGTGGTTGATCGTATCCACGGTGTACAGCATCGTCTCGAGAGCCTGAATTCCACCCTGGAAGAAAAACGTTTTACATTATAAAAAAAGAAGCTTACACTTGGGTACAATTCATTTGAACTGATAAAAATGTTTTTAAATGATAAATTCGGAAGCAGGGCTACACTCTCTCGTGGAATATCTTCCGGAAACCTTCACAAATTGTCAGGTTGGATGGGAGGGAATTGACAAAAAGGGTGGAGCTGGCACCTCAAGTTTCATTCCGTTCAGCTCTCACCTCTATCACTACGTACCATGGAGACTCGCTACTAAAATCTGTAGCAGAGAGCGAGTATCAAGATAAATCCTTTCAGTTCCAAAAAAAACTGCTGCCTTAAAAGTTACTACGCCCCTCTTTATGCTAGAGTTCTACACTCAATCATCCAGCTATTGCTCGGATCTCGGATTACAAGGCTGAGCAAAGAGAGCCAACAGATAAAGTCCGGTTAGGAACACTATTGTACCTTTATAGAGTTTACACACGATACTTTCCCGCCCTCATAGTTTTGCATGTGAGGAGGCAATGGTGCGGACGAGTACGGATGTACGGAGATCTCTAGTTGTCTGGTGCTGAAACATCTGCATTCGAAGAGTGTTTTTTCGTCTCATTAGACCTTTTTACTCTTTGCAAAATGGCGAAGATTGGAAAGGGATTTTCCCTTGGAATTTAAGTCTGATGTTGTAGGTTGGGTTGTAAACATGGTGGGGCTCATGCAGGAATGGAGTCTGATGTGTGTATGAGAGAAGTAAACCAATTGGAACCGACTTTTAATAACCTAAAGGAGCTCCCGTTTACTACAGCTGGGAGCTCATACTTTGAATTTACCCGCCGCCGCCCTGAATACGGCTCAGGAAATTAGTTGGACGGGCTTAAACGGTATCCCACGGCCTAAATCATAGACTTACACGCCAACACATCC
Organism: Pseudobourletiella spinata; assembly: GCA_009870155.1. Taxonomy (NCBI): domain Eukaryota; kingdom Metazoa; phylum Arthropoda; class Collembola; order Symphypleona; family Bourletiellidae; genus Pseudobourletiella; species Pseudobourletiella spinata. The sequence continues at coordinate 13,542 of WJFA01000589.1, forward strand.
TAAATGAATACACACGAACCGTATATTTCCATACAGAGTGTTCTTCACCTACTGTTACTATTCCTACAACGGTTACTGTTCCTATTGAGGCTATGAATGCTACTGCTGCTACTATTACTACTTCTGCAACTTCAAGGACAGTGTTCATTTTAGGATTCTGCGATTACTATACAAGTTGTGCTCCCATCCAGAGGCATTCGTCCTCTGCTTCCTGGCATAGAATATCCTTCCCACTTTGTAGTTTTAATTCGGAGGGAAATTACTTTGATCATCCCGGCTGTATGGGAGGGAAATGTTGGTGTGAATGATGGGACTCTTTATGAAATAATGAATATAAAAGTAGGAGGCACAGTCTTTGAGTGGATACACTGTTAATACTCAAATTTGTTACATCGGACGCTCCTGTACTCGTTAAAATTAATGCTGACGGCGGGTGGAACCAAAAATGTAGTAGTTTGCTCTTTTTGGGGTGGGTGAGCGTTTGTAGGAGGGCTAAAAACCTTTGAGATGCTTGGAGGGATAGAAGGATAGCGGATGAGAAGCGGCGGGAATTAATATGTGAGCACTCGTGCACTTATTCAGATGCCAGAAACAGTTGTACAAGGGAAGTATCAAATGTGACCACCCTTCCACACATTTACGCACATTAGCTCCCTCCCGCTCAGAAACACGCACCCGGACACACACACACACACTCATAGCAGAAACAGATCCTTTAAACTTGTATACACGTACAAAGGAATGCAGGACGCGGTTGATTAGAATTAGGAGCAGATATTTCTGGTGGTGACAGAGAGAAATTTATGGGTCTTTACTATGCAAATGAGGGGACGGATTCCAAGTCCTTTCGCCGCTTCTACAGTAGCCGACATTATCTTAAGAGAACGACAACTCTTTTACCGTTGATTGCTTCAGCTTTTTATAATATTAATGGAATGCTAATAAGATATACATTCATTTTCCTCATCTCATACGCCTGCCCATCACAGGCATGGGCATGACATTCACATTAATATCCATCGTGAATCGCTATAAGTGCATAACAAGGACAGCCTGAGCTAAAAGAGTTCTTCAGAGGATGCTTCACAGCTACTCCCTTTCATCTCCTCCTGTGATGCCGGGTGTGGGTTATTGAGAAAGTATCAAGTAATCTCACGACAGTTTCTCAGCCACTGGCTGCCAGTGCCACCTCAGGGAGAAGGCCCTGGAGGACTCAAGCGTATATATATATATATGCTGAAAACTTGGTGTGCGGGGGCTCGAAGATGTTTTGTTTTCACACGAGAGTATTTGGTCATCAAAGCTGACATATGAAATTAATTGAAATTCCAGATTGGCCTCAATAGTGTGTCTAATGAAACCCTCCTCGGGCTTGCTGCCCCTCGTCTGACAACTTTCATGTCTATTGAGATCTCATCAATATGATGGTGCAGAGTAGTGAATGGATTTGGATTTCCCGTAGAAATGAATATACGCTCCCTGCCCTTCCTATTATTGTGTTATCCCAATTTCTATGTATTACGACCAGGCGTTGCCCAGGCGGAACAAGCTGCCTTGATTTTATGGTACCCATCCATTCTTAACTATATTGTAAGCACACCCCAATGTCGGATCCAACACTAGAAGATGCTGCTTGAAGGATTATCCAAAGCAAGATACCAGTTAAGCCACCTCACAGGGCAGTGGGAGGGGCAGCCATACCATATGTGATATGCGTTGATAGTAGCACAGGGTGTCCCGAAGCTATATTTCACATTTGTTTTCACTCTACAATCTTGTAACAAATCAGCGTGTGGCAGCTGGTAAACTATAAGAGAAACATAGGCATTAATAATAATGATAGCAAAGGCCAAAAACATAAAATACTGAGTTGAGTCTAAGAACAGAGGGACACTTATGTTTGCCTGCCTGTGTTTCTGTGACCTGTGATAGACTGTATGTGTAGGTGCTTAAGTGCGATTTGATGTGTGAATGCGGCTACCTATGTATGGTCACATATCTATGTGTGCGGCAATCTAGGTATGATTTTATTTGTGTATGCGTATACATTTATAATTCGAGTGATAGGGGATACGATTCAACCACAACTACATCGACTATCATGAAAAGTATTACAAGTATATGTGACAGATCAGATGGTTATGAAGGGAGCGCGGGGGACGTTGATATGTTTTATCGCGTATACGGTGACCCGATCTCTTTCCCGAATCCCTTCGGTCCATGAAGTCTCAAGAATTAACTCCGTTCCAACCGAGCAAAGTGAGTGGACGTCCATGTTTGGAGCGAAGAATGAAGAAAGTTGGGAAGGAAGCTACTTAAGCTATCCGTCCAACTGATGGCTGCCCAGAAAGAGAAAAGCTGCATTTTTGCCTGTAGGGCCTTTCCTTGACTCATCGACCGGAGGAATGATGGTGGGTCGGCGGCGGTGAGGGGCTGTCATCGACCGTAGGAGACACAAGTAGACAACCATTCTGTCCACAGCTGAGGTGTTCGTATGGCTGATGTAGTACTTGGGAAAACAGGTTGTTTCGCTATCGACTAAATGGTGCACACACACTCCAACCGTTCCGTGCTGAGTACTTAACTTCCAGATTTTTCCAACCAGTCTATTTTGCTTTGTATACTTGTCACTCTATCGCTCACTCATATCATATGTCTCTCACACTTATAAATTCCCAGGGCTCCCGTTATAAGTTATGACGTGGGACAGGGGGAGTGACATAAGCACGCCCCTAGCCACTTCCAGATAAGCTGCCGGATTTCCGCTCACACTGAACACCTCTTTCTTTGCCTTTATTTTTCTTCTTCCATCAACCGCTTGATGGCCCTTTTCTCCCTTGAAAGTGATCCAACTTAAAAGGTGCTAATGGCCGATTTGTAAAAGGAAACGCTTTGAAGTTGTAATTGCTATGTTCCTTCCTTTGAACCGAACTCTTGAATGGCCTTGGCCTTGGAGGTGGAGTTGGGTAGGATAAGTTGGGAACGTCGATAAATGTTAGATTAGATTCCACGAGTGACCTTGCATTGTTTGTTTGTGACAGGTCTCTTTCTCTCTCAGAATGCTGGAGATACATGAATGTGCCTCTAGGAGGCATCTTACTGTTTGGGAGCAATAATAAAGTTCCTGCTCCCAAATCCAACTTGCTATGGAGTGGTGAGAATACGTAATTTAGTGATATTAAGCTTTGAGCGGAAGCAATACTACAAATAATATAATTGCATCTGTACCCTCAAACGGCTCATTTAGGTCATCAAGTGAATCATGTCATCATACGACGAGCATAAGGGAATCTTTCACAGTCTTGTGGTCGTAACGGAGAAACCCACAATCCAACTTCATGATTTCCTTTGTGTCCGCTGGTCATTAATGGGTCATAATGTTACAAATGGGGACTTTATGGGATGTCAGAGTCACTCGGATTCCAACACAATTTCCAGTGCGATGAAAAAACGAACATGACTGGATGGAGTGAAGAGGGGTACGAGTTGGAAATTGCGACCCGGCTGGGATGGATAAGAATTGAAATACAGTCAATTCGTTCTATAACAGTTCTGCGCATAACAATTTCTCTACTATAATCGTAGGATTATATATTCGCCGCCACTAGGTCCAATAGTAGTAAATTTATACCGTATAATGGTAGGATTTTAGCCGTCCTCAGAGGTACCGTTATAAACAGAACTGACTGTAAGGTGTGCTGAAGGGTTCGATATAGATGGGCACTAACTTTGGGATTCCAGCGCTAAAGCGGCTTCAAAAGTAGTCATAGATGCCACACTCCGGTAACCGCAGGAATTTACTTTTCCCTCCGACTTGACGGAAATAAACAAGGTCTGAGATTCGCTCCTATCTACTTGTGCACGTTTGCATAAAAGGAGGATGTGGAACCACGTTACGCTATCACGGTCCTGCTCCATATTTAACTCTCAGGTACTGTCAATATTTTCCCGTGTGAAAGTGAACGGAAATTTAAAAGGTCTTATTATTTGATCTTCATCCGAGGGAAGATGAGAGTATTCCCTGTCGGCGTCATCGTCGACGCCATGTGGAAAGTTCCGTCTCCAACATGACTAAACTGTAATTGTGTTTCCCCATGGTATATGGTAAGAAATATTGGGATTCGGAAAGAATATTTCAGGGATACTCGGGTGGAGGACACCCGCTTTGTCCACCCGCTCCAACATCTTAGGATAATAGACTTCTAGTCTTCCGCTCCGCGTCACTATAAATGTAACAGCACTGGTGAGCTCACCTGCTCATGGAGTTGTTGGTAGTGTGGGAAGTAGTGAGGGCGGAAGAATAATGTCGATGAGTGGATGGAGAGCATAATGCGAGCACTTCGGGACAAGCCTTCGTCGATATTTCTTTATGAATTATGCAAGGGCAAATTTGATCACGCTTGATGAGGCCACTGTATTTGCGTTTGATTTATAGACGGAACCGATGACTTCGGAGTGTGAGTACAATCATCACAGGGATTGGACGACACTTCCTCGAAAAGACAGTTCACCGAAAGTGACTTTTACCGAACCCCGTTAACCGACAGCACATTACCAAAAATGTGCTTTACCAGTTCAACGGTAAGCCATGTTCTCGGTGGATTTTAGGTCGGGACAGTGAATCTCAATTTTAGTGGCCCAACACCCAGTTTACCAATAGAATCGGCTTAATTTACTCTAATCTTAGAAGTTTGTTAACAAGGGCGTTTTTTTACATTTCAATGGTGGAACGCAAAGCTTATCAATAAAGAGTACCTCCCGCAAAGCAGTAGATTCGGAAACTCAGATTTGACCCGGCCAGAAGGTCACAAAGTTTGGATGTCAAACTATGTAAAGGGGGGAGGGTGTGCTAACTGAAAAATCCCATGAGAAAGTCACCGCTTTCAATTTCGAGTGACTTTTGAAACAAGCCGCGAAACCTTCCTCATACTCCTCGTACTTCCAAACGTGTCATACTTCCTTAAAAATTTCACGTTAAGGAGAACTCACTCGAAATCCAAAACTGGAAAATCCTCATGGGATTTTCCAGTCAGCACGTAGCCCCATCCCCCTTTGCAACTATTGACCTCAAACTCCGTGACCCTCCAGAAGGGTCAAATGTGAGTTTCCGCAATCCTGCTTTGTCAGAGGTAATGCGATCCATAAGGTGTCGGCGGTGTGTGCCATTGGCATGTGAAAAATGACCCCTGTCAGGTAAGCAAACCATAGCCATTAAGAACTTTAAAGCATGTGGATCTTAAATTTTTTATAAAGTCTCATAAACTTATTGGAAGAATCCAAATACAGTTTTTCAATTTGCGGAAATCCGTCTAAACTTTTACCAACAATTCAACTACTAAGTACATGACGAAGTACAGGTACACACACTTTCAAAATTTCTCGGCGGAGGAAGTTAATTGGCAAACCGAAACGTAAACAACATAATTATGTAAATTATATATAAAATATATATATAATTATATTATGAAATCCTTATCAATTAACAATTATCCTTTACAATTAGAGAACCCTGCAGCTTTAGTTAAAAATTAATAATTACAATTGATTGCTCAGGCAGCAGTTAGAATAAACAATTAACTAGACTGTAATTGTAATTGTAGGCTGATAATTACCAATTGCTTCAGCCCTGCTTCCTACAAATCGAATTGTGAATAAAGTATTGCCGACCAAATCTACTCGGAATATGACTGCTAAAATTATTGAAGGATTTTTAATTATGAAGGTAAGATAGTAGTATAGATTTACTTGGTGAGCTTGGGGTTTGTAGTGCATGTGATCCAACTCAAGTGTAAAGTAAATCGCCTAAATAATTCTGGAACAGTACACATGAAGTTTTCTACAAGAAGAATTACTTTGAATGATTCAATGGTATAAAATCAACTCTTCCGTGTTTTGCAATTAGTTATGCATATAACCTACTACTTTGTGCGAGTTTATATTATGCTTTATATTCCATAGGGTGTCGATTCTGTGCTCCATTGACATTTGAAAAATGACTCTTAAGAGCTACTTGCTACTTACTAACTAACTAGGCATACAGTCCACGTACTCGTACGACGGATTGGTGTCCACTGATTTGTGGAGGATCACTGCTCTCCTTATGCACTAGAGTAGTGGTCTAATTCTAACATCCGGTCACGCTACATCTAGGTTAATAACGTAATATCAATGTCAGTTAGTTGTTGCAACATATCTGTTCTACTTCTACGTTTTCCTTATGAGCTATCACATCCTTTCATGCACTGTCGGCTATAAATTTTGATTGTATCCTTGTACGATGTGCAGTGAGTTGCATTGTCCGTTCTCTTTATACTCAGTGCGCTACTAAGCAAACTCCTTAGACTTTAACATCCGCTACTGCTAATACTACTAGGGTATCTAAGGAAGCCTACTATCTTTGCATATTTTCCGTACATTCCCATAATATAATTGTTAAATATCCTGTCACACTTATCCCTGCTAACCCTTGTTATTATTCAGTCATCTGTCATCACATCTATAACAGCAAATCATATTTTCGGTAAAGTTTTACCGGTAAACGGGATTCAGTATATCATTTCGGTGACATACCAGTGACAAGACTTTCGGTGAAAAATGGTCGGTGAGTAGGATTCGGTATAAGTCACTTTCGGTGAAAGATAGCCGGTTATTAGGATTCGGTAAAAGCGACTTCTGTTAAAAACAATTGGGGGTAAAAAGGATAGAGTAAATTGAGTTAAAAAGACTTTCGACCAATTGCATGGGGTCAGAAGTAGTACGGGAATGTTCTTTCGACCAAGTGCCATTTCAAATAGTTACCGGTCAAAGGTCGTAGCAAACGGATTCGGTTAAAAGCCTTGCGGTAAACTGCCACGAATTCAGTCTAACTAATTCCCTCCTCGCCATGCTGTGTGATAATTGATGAATGCAGAATCGGATATTTATCCTTCGCTATACAACCACTAAAACACAACGGCTGAATTGTGAGTTTTTTATGTTTGGATGTAATGAAGGTGGTTGACCGAGACATGCGGCTGTCGATCATGTAGCGCGCGGGAGTCGGCCGAACGTGGGACTTTTGAATTCTTGAACGGAACTGGAACTGAGAGGGAGGTCTTTTAGTGGGAGCTGAAGAAATCTCATTCATGTCAGTTTAAAATAATTTACGTCGGCGAAGTGGGATAACAATAATTTAGTGGGTTGGCTAATGTAGCAGGAGGGCCGTACCCTCTTGTAGTCGTGCGATTGGACCTAAGTGCTGGTTGGGCTTGTAAGCGTGTGTTTCGGTATTAACATAGTGTGTGTGTGTGTATGTATGTGTATGAGTGTGTATTCGATGGATTATATGTAGTTGGTGCGTTAAAGTTGGGTGTGTCAAAGCACTTTGTATTTGCCTGTGCATGGTATGGGACGCACTTGTGTGTGAGCCCGTGACTGAGGTCAGGGAAAAGCATAGGAAGCGTAAGAATTTCGTGGATTCTGGTAATTACATCCATTACATAAGGAGGGCCATAATGGGCCTCACCTAATTGCCCTGCCGCTCACGACGCGATTCTCAGATGCTGTTTGCAACGTATAAATCAGGCGGGGAGAGGAATCAGAAAGGAGTGAGGGTTTGATTAGATGTGTGGATTATGCTGCGGCATAATGGCCTCAGATTCCAAGATGGAATGAGCGAGGACTATAACGGATTTCTACCGGTGGTCTGGGTAGTCGCGGGAGCCTATACATACATGATTTTCAGGCTGGCCATGTAATTTATGCCTCTAAAAGTTCCAACTTTGCATGGCTCCGGGGGGTGAACACAACTGATTTTTTCACGTTCAAATATATCACGGGAGCTCCTTACGTAAGTCCTAGAATCAATGGAGATCTTAGCTGGAATAGCTTGGAGAGGACGAACAGCCACATAGAAACATAGTAATTACCACCGCTATTCGTATTGTCGGGGGCTGTGGCAGGAGAAGTCATGAAGAAAGGGCGGGGTCCCAGAAGGTTGACAATAACGGAGAAACAGAGGGGAAAGACGTGGCCTTCTACCAGCTTAATTATACACGTCGATCCTGTATAACGACTTTCTTTGAAGGGGAAAAACTTAATTATAAAAGTAATAACTTATTTTTTCACTCCTTATCGTGAGCATTAGGGGAATGAGCGATTTAAAATCTTTGACCTAGAGAGAGAGAGAGAGAAAGACAGAGGAAGAGCGAGCTAGGGCCACCAAAACTTATTTTCTCCTACGAGCACCATATTTTTTAGTGTGGTAAGGCTAGTGATTTACATACATTCTCAGACCAAGTACACATGCAAAATTCCCCTTTAATACTGAACTATAGATCTTCCTAGTGCTCACGGAGACTCACATAAATATGTTTATACGTACATGCACCTCAGCATCAACTACGTGGCTTTCGCGTGGCGCGCCCCAAGTGTTTTAATTTATTTCCCTAGGAGGTATGGACCGGTGAAGTGGTTATGTGTGGGTCGAGTTTAGACGGAAAAAGTTGGGTAAATTGGTACACACACACACCTACTTTCATACCCGCACTTTTAAGATGTTGACGGGGAACTTTGTGGTATTATCTTAAGTGAGAGTCAACATTGTGGCACTAGTAGTCATGCACACACAATTTGTGCTTGAATCGCATGTCAAGTGGCTGTTATGAAGAATTATTTGACTAGATTACATGCACGCCATTTTTCCCGTTCCCTCTCCCACCTCCCACTTTCCCTAGTCCTCTTCCCTCTGCTCCATAATATCATGCAGTTAACCAAGTTGAGATGGTGTACGATATGACCCAGCTTTCTCTCTGTCTGTCTTGCACTTCTTCCACGCTTTCAATGTCCTCAGTTTCATTTATACATGTGTGCCACATACACACACTAATTGAATTTCCGCCATAGGACACAGGGGTCCGCGACTGCGGATCCCGTTTAAAAAATTCCTTTAACAATTTAATGATAAGATCCGCCGCTCCCATCTTATTTTTTACTCTTGCACACAAACGAACAGTTATACAGTTTTTTCTTTGTTCGGAATCACCCTGGGTACATTTCGGAGTTGGAGGGAATGGCACGTTCACAATGATCATTCCACCCGATTCGCCAGTTTTGAGTGTGTTTGTATGTCTGAGTGTGTATGTATTGTCTTGCGTTTCCGCATGTTTGTGTGTCAGAGTGTATGTACTGCCTTGCATACTCCCGTGTATGTGTGTGTGTGACGGGGAGAGATTCCTCCGTTTTGTTTATCTACTGGCACTTGAGGTCCTTTTTGGTACTTGGAGCAAATCCATTTTATCTATTCTTTCCCGCTTTACCAGTTTTCCCTCCTTCTCGTATCTGTCTCCGTTTTTTCTTCATTATTTCCTGCTCATTCCCATGGATTCTGGGCTGCTGGGTGGAAATTCGGAGTTTCTCGTTAAAATACTACTTGGGCACGCAAGCCCTTGGGGTTTCCTGTTGAACAACAATAAGTGATTTTAGGGGGGGGGGGTTTGTGGATCTATACTTTTTGTTTGGTTATGTAGAAGGATGTGTACTTATAACAGTGGACGTTAAAGCTATTAGTTTTCCCCCAGAGAGTACAATGCGAATGGGCGAATGGTTTTGTTCCTGAAGCTGTCCCTGTTAGACTGTAGGAGCTCCGAGAGCACGGAATCTGCCGTCGAGGTTGTGTGGCAAAATTTGAGAAAACCAAGTAGGCTACGGGGCGTAATTCGGATTCGCACGTTTGAAAATAGGAGTAATAAGAGATGTATAAATGGACTCTGCAAATAAAAAGAGTTCTGCTTGTTGTATTATTTCGGGTTATGTATGTGCGTGCGTGTGTTGTATGTGTGCTTATTTTTATGTGTATGTATAAATGTGTGTCTTAAGGTTGGAGATGCGGCCTTTGTCTAGGTTATGTGTAATGTCCTTGGTGGGAAGACGGCTGAGAGGCGGGTGGAAAGATTCTACAATTATAATTCACTCCCTCCTTGATTTATAACCATATCGTGCCATTCCAGTCCCGAGGGGGTACTTTATTGTCAACGGAGAAGAAGCACTTCTTTTTTCATAAAGTGCAGAAGAAGAAAAATATTTTCTCCTCATCTGGGAGAGTGCGTGCGTATATTTATGTATATATGCATGTGTATTCAGTGATGGTGGGCAATCCTGCCCCTGGATCGATTTTATAACTTATACCGGTTCAGCTCTGGCTTTTAAAGCGTCACAACTGTTGACAGAGTTAATTCGGAGCTTGCACCATTTCTCCAGCCGCTCAGAGGCAGAATTGAAGGATTTTCCATTAAAGTAAATTAGGAGTCTGGATGAATCTCTGCCACGTGGGTCTACAAGTTCTTGTAAGGAAAATGACTGTTTATTCCTGCAAAATATTTTGGGTTCTACTGTTGTAACAACATCAAAAAGTATGCTACGATCAACTTAGACTGGAGAATATGTGTGCGTGTCTATCCGCGATGCGAGAGTGAACCAATCCATTCTGGCTAAGTTGAAGTAGTTCTGTCTACCTCAAGGACTTATGCTCACGTGAAAATGAGTCCTTTCACGTAGACGAGGGTGAGTGAGAAGTAGTAAAAGAGAATGTGAAAACTCTAAAGGTGCTGAGGAACGTTCGACATACTTTTAAGCAAGTCTCGTTAGCAAGTAGAAAGCAGTTTTCTGCGATGGACGAGGGTGGTAAGCTCTAATGCAGGTTCATCAGGCATACGTGTTCACGTGTGTGTTCACGCGTGTTTTTCTGTGTGCGGGTTGACGATTTTGTGTATGTGTGTAGATGTACTCCCAAATTTATGTGTGCTGATCTGTGTGTGTGCACTATAGGTTGAATGTCTTTGTGCTAATGTGTGTTAGCTTCAAAATCGTCTCCTTAATTTACGAACGAGCGCGGGCTTGTAGGGAGAATTGGAGTTAGAAATGGCGTTGAAAGACGGGAACGATGGGCTAACCTTAGAAGTAAATGAAAGGAGACGTCTTCCTTGGCCACCTCAAACTATCTGTATGGTCCAGGTTCCAGCAGTGCATGTGTATCATTATATTTGTGAACTTTCTCCTCCCCCCTTGAGTACGTGCGAGCATCATTAATGCGTGAACACAAGCGCGCCAGTAGATTTTTGCAGTTACTGAACGAAAGTCTGGGTGTGCCTTGATGCAGTTCTGAGCAGCTGTAGTCAACTGCATATTACGGGTAGGTCTGGGTATGTGTAGTTGTGTGTGTGGATATGTTGTGCGAATTACGTTAAGGGAATTTCTGGTGACATAACTGGTATGAACGGCCGTATGTACATACACATACATGAAGACCATCATATGGGCATTATGACGGAAGTTTCCCTCTAAACCAGAGAATACCTTTGAGCGACAGGGAATAAACACATGCTATTTTCAAACTAGTACTCACCCATTCCCACATGCCGACACACCATAACAATATAAAATTGTTTACTTGCAAACTTTCCTCTGATGGCTACACTGCGCCGGCTGTAACATTCCCACAAACAACTCCTGCTCCTCCAGTGGCGCCGCACAGAATCAATTTGGAAAGCTGCAGGAGTTGGAATAACACCCCCACTACCATTACTTTTACACCACCCTTCTCCTTTTCCTTCCCCACGACGATATTTTTCCATTTGAACATTCTCTCTCCCTCCCCACACTGGCAATTACAGGGGGACGATTCGAAAATCTTGGCATTGAAACATGATGTGTATTTATTCCTACAACCGTAGCAGGAAAGTGGCAAAAAAGGGAACAAACCTGAGGCATGATAGGTCCACACATGATAGAGTCCTCCCGCTCGTGTACCATCATGAGCCCACCAAGGAAGATGTCACCATCGATCTCAGCCACTTTCTTGAGCGGCCAGGTCCCGTTGAACCGCTTCGTGTCCAAGTTCAAATTGGTCGACGATGACCGTCGCCTCCTCGACCTATCCATCTCTCTCAAGTTCCACATGAACTCAGAGACGGTCAGGTTGGACGAGTTGGAGATTCTCTCGAGGAATCGACTGGAATGACGAATTATCTTCCCGAATGGTGATACTACCACGGAGTTGTTACTCAAGTTGTTACTGTTATTATTATTACTATTATTATTATTACTGGTAGAAGTGCGAGTGGAAGGCTCCATTATCCCGGAGCTGGGAAGGATGCTATTACTGTAAAGCATGTAATTGTTATACATTTTAGTATTGGGTATAGTAAAGTAGTTGTTGGTATTGTAGTTACCGTAGTTATTATTATTATTGTTATTGTGGCTCTGAAGAAGACGGTAGTGGCGTATAGGCGGTCGTATATCTTCATGACCGAGCCAGGAAATGTGGGATTTATCACGACCCGACAGAGTACTTCCCGGGTCACTTCGCTTGTGCCGCCCACTCACACCGCATTGTCTCCTCCAACTGAGCAGCAGTAGGATCAGTGTGAGCAGATCAACCCCCTTCATTATCCACTTGTTGACTTTTGGTGCTCTGAAGAATGGTGATGATGACGACGACGATGATTACGATGATGGTGATGAACCCCCAACCTACTCTGTCCCTTCACATACCACCGACACAATGATCATCATCCCTCCATGTTAAAGTTCGTGTGTCTACGTATGTATGTATTTATTTACATGTATATTTGTGCACGTCTATTCAAACCGTCGTTGATGCACAACGTTGAGCAAGCTTGTTAGTTTCCTCGTCGAGTCTATTAACCTCACACCCACTGCCCCGTAAATAATTGTATGTTGGGAATGAAGAGTGGAAAACTGTATTGATTTTCTCCTCTATTATTCTCTCACAAGTAGTGAGAGGTGGAGAAAGTGCCGTTCCCACCGTCAGTCGCCGCTTTCTGCCACCCAGGAATGAACCAGTCCTGTTCCGAGAGGCTGAGAACAGCTCCTCCCAATGACAGGGAGAGAAAGTTTTCGCCGTTGACGAGGATTTTTAAACGAATTGATTCTCGTACACGGAGTTTCTGCAAGGGCGAAGAATAAAATTTCTGTGGATAAACAGTTTTTTCTCCACTCCTGATTTTTTTTCTCCCCGTACCATTCACGTACAGCTGTCTCGCGATTCGTCCTCACTTCTTTCACTTCTTGTCCCTTAACTCCCGCACACACCGCCCAGACGCACTCATAAAGGAATACGACACCAAACACATGAGACGTAATACATGGAGGAGGGAAAGTCTCCTGGAAATATGTGGACCCGGCTGGGGGCTGCAAAAAACCGCAGTAGCTTTATCAGGAAAAACACTCGCAATCCAGCCTCCTCTACTCATACCCCATTCACCAGCTCCTCCACAATACTTTCCCCCTCCCTCAAGTGGTTTTACTCACACTGAGGAGCATAAAGATGCACACACATTGTATTTGTATGTGTTGTTGGTTTGATTAATACTAGGAAAGCTACAAGCTACCGCGGCTGGTGCCACTACCAACTTATGTATCCCACTATCACTTCCTGCTTCCTCCTTCACGACGACGACCAGTAGTAGCAATCACTATTTACTCTACGAGACAATTTTTCTCTTCTTAAACCCTCACGGCTGCTGGGAGGAGGGGTAGAGAGGAGCGAATGGAGGTCGATGTAGTTAGAATAGCTACTATGTCCATAGTTTACCCGTTTTGCAACAATCTATCTGCATACCCTCCGCATTCAGCCATTCAATCATCTTAAAATCTGACTCTGTATGACTGCTCCTGTCTTCCCACTAATTCCCGGGCACAAGCACTCTGCGAGCTGAGAAACAATTCACGTATTCCAATATATGGTATGGAGGGAACCGGGGACCAACGAGTCACGAGAGACTCCTGTCACTGGATTGTTCACGGCGGCGGCTTCTGTGGAATGTACACCAGAGGCACTACGACTGCCCAACAGTTACAGGCACATACACACACATGCCTACAAACGCACAGTGCTAGTAGTTTGCCCTGTGACAAACAAGTCTGCGTTTGTCAATATTTACTAGCTCCCACAGTCACAGCTGCACTCGTCGTACTACCTCTGTAATCCGTTGGACAGGTCCTTGTGAGCAAACAGGAGGGTGGAGCGGAGGGGGGAGAACTTTCATGTGCAAAACAAGGGAGTAAGAGTTGAGGATCATTCTAAACTTTGGAGCTATGTAACCTAGGGAGATGTCAGACTGAAATGAGTTTTCCGAATTCTGAAAGCAAATTTTCCAGGGGAAATATTGGGTATGTTATAACTATAAGAGGAGATGTGGAAGTTTGAGAATAGGCTCTGTTGGTTTGACTTCCAAAATTTAATGAGTTGATATAGAACAGTTTTTGTATAACCAGATTAAAATTCTCAGCTTATTCGTCGGGAATTAGCAGTTTTGAGGGGTAAAGGTTAGGGTCGTCGTAAATTTGATGAAGGGCTCCAGACAGGTTGACACATGTGAAGAGTGGGTAATGAGTGTCCGCAGATCAGAGTGTTGTATATGAAGGTACAATTTTTAGAGGGATAATTTTGAGGATGAGGACTGGATATTATGATGGAGGATTATGGTGCGGTCCCTGCGGGTCCCTGATGATCCTTGGCTCAGGTCCTCTTGAAGACTACTACCGAGGTTGTTTTATGACTTTGTAGACTCGACGTGATGACTCACAGTTTAATGGAAGAAGTCAAGCCACCACCTCAAGGATGATAGGAGAGGGTAGATTGGAAAATGGTAAAGTGTGGGGATGACGTTGTTGACAACTTAGAGAAAAATTGTGATGATGACTCGGGTGCTCCAGTGGTTGTGTGAACAACCGGCTACCGCTTACCGCGTTCATGAGGCTCCTTTTGGTGAACGGCACGACGGTAAGCGTGGAGAAAGTTGGATATAAATCATGATCCCCCATGAACTTTCCCTCTCACTCAACTGAGAACTCTTCCTTCATTTACAAAATAGAACGTAATCCCTCCTGAAACGTTATCCTACTTACATTTTAGCGAGTAACTCAAACTTTCCAACTGCGGGAACAGCGCTTAGCAGCACTGATGGCGGGGAAAGTGTCTGGGGCACTTTGAGAAAGTCAGCGTTCTATAACAATAACGATCGCACGGTTGAAGGGGGCGTTGTGATTGTGGGGGTCTAATGTCTGGTCAACCAGATGGTGGTTGGAGACTGGTAGAATTTTACTCACTTATTGCCAGCAATTCCACTACACTGTGGGTCGGTTGGGAGGAAATTCACATAGGTGGTATTACAACTAGCAGGTTTGATGAATTTAATGTTGTTTATTATGAAACTTTTAGAAAGAAATTTGTCCACGTTGTCGCCCAAAATTCATGGAAGGATAGGTATTGTCTTATGAAGACGGGATGAGATATGAAGATGTATTCTTCTGTTCTCCTCCTGATGGTCAAACTTCCACTTTCCTGCTGACACACTGACTGAGTGACTTCGTGACGGACTAACTCACTACTGAGGGGGCACTGAGGAGTAGGTTCGGCAAGGAAGCCGTGGGCAAGAGCGGCGAGACTAAAAGAAGAATGTTAGAGAACATATGTTAGTAGTCCGTGGTTTGTAAGTACTAGAGGAGCAAACGGCTGGAGTGGCCACGGCGGAGTAACTGAGGAGCTCAACTCGGAGCGACTGACTTTTCACCATAAATCCCCGACCGAATTCTGAGAGCACGGGATGGAGAAAGAGATAGGCACACGGCACGCACACCCGCGCCCAGCAAACATACTTCGCTTTCCGCAGCGGTCGTGTGTGCACCAAGAGTGAGCAGCGGCCACAGCACTCCCAACTCCCTCGTACTTAATTTTACTCAAGTACTTACCCAAATACATGTGTTTCTATCACTCCGGCTATTCTATATGGAGCGGGAAACATTCTCATTCGGTAATAATAGTACGTGATTTTCCTGCACTACTTATATTTTTATATAATTGTGAGTAGCATAAGTGATCTGTGTGGCTTAAATATAATTTGGATGTAGATTTGTGTTGTGGCTCGAGTTTGGGTGTGCATGCATGATGTGCAGTTCTACTCATGTCATGTATGTGCTGTACATGCGCATATATAGGTGTGAACCGTTTTTAATGCAAACTAAGCGGATCACATATGCCTATGGATTCATTGCTTCTACTGCAGGTTCTACCTTAGGGACTCCTGACTCTCTGGTCAGGTTCTAAGAAAGAAGGCGAAAGAGCCTCGACGGACAAAGTGAGAGGAGAAGTTGCAATGGTACAGAGCCGGGAAGGAGTAGATTCTCCAAAGGCAATCATTATCGTTCCTTTAGCTCGGGTGTACTCCAGTCCCGTTCGTTGTAGTGAAGTACCCCCATGAAAAGTAGAGACCGCTCAAATGGCTTCCAGCTAATACCAAAACCGTATAGCTTTACCCTTCAATAAGTTGGTATTCCGGGCTCGCTCTTTCTTAAACAAGTACACAGATATATAGGTATATGCACAAAAAATCCTATCATCCGACTAAAATTCTGTTTTCACAAATCAGGATCAAGAAAATATACCGCAGGTCTCATCCCTCTCCCATTCTCTTGCGTGTACGTCTTTGAAAACAAACGGTGGCCTCGACCAGAATTCGGAGACTGAGACGACCCACTATATACGATGGGGAATTCGGATACAATGGGGATATACTGGATAGTATAATGCTCGCCACCAGTCACCAGTCATCCCGACCTTGTGGCTGTGGTACTTTCATCCATGAGCACACTTTGCACTTGAGGCATTGATGTCTTGTTGTTTTTTTGCTGCTCACACTCTCACTCCCGCTCACTGTGCTCATGAGGGCGAGGTTTTGGTGGACAAAGTTTGATAACCCCGGCCGGAGCTCTTGATAAGCAGTATGTGATGGCCACAAGGAAAGCACTAGCATCTCAACCGTTCAGTGTATTTACTTCATACATTCTTGGAGCGCGGAGGGGAGGCAGGGTGTGTTCAGCGGTACAGCAGCGATGGTGTCGCATTTTTGGGATGAAGTTTTTTCTGAATTTTCCATTTCATTTTCTCCCATCCCTCTCACCATCATCACTGCTCTTGAGCTACAACCGCATTTCCGTGACCCATTTCCTGGCCTATCTGACCGCGTGGGAGCTACGATTTGTACACGATAGGCTCCTCCATGGAGGTAGCAGTCCGAAGTCTGGAGTCTGTTTACACGGCTGAACCCATCCATTGCATCCCCAGGATTTTGATTTTAGACGGGAAAGGGAAAATGGTAGGTCACATTAAGCGGAGATAAGGATTGCCTGCAGAATATCTTCCTGCTCCAGTTTCATAGGAACAAGGGTTTGTACGTGGATTTGAATGTGTGTGGCTGGGGGTAGAAGTAAATCAGGCCCTCTTGAAATTATTTATATCGTCGTAAATCCCGCTCACGTCCGCATGTTCACTATAGAAGCTGGTGCTGTATTCTTCGGGACTATTATGCCTCATCCACACTACCGTGAGTAAGCAATATCGGCGATGGGGCTATGAGTTGCACTACTACTCGTGTGCAATTTAATTGCCAATTTAAACCTCTCAATTTCAAAAAATTCTAAAGAGTCGGCTTGAAGCTTAATGTTTCATTAAGAGAACTCTTCGGTCAAGTCACCACGATCTCCGTCGTACTTCCCCTCGTTTTTCCAATTAACCTGCATTAATGAGCGGAAAGGTGACTCTTCGACTTCTGAGCGTAATCTGATAGTCCTCAGCTTCACCACTGTTTGTAACTTTCTATGGTCAACAAGTTCTCTGTAGTTCGCGTAAATACTCGTTGTAGTGGGAGCATTCTGATCCACCGGTGAGCAGAACAGTCCATTTGATTCGTGAGAGGAATATGTGGATGAGTGAGACGGCAATATGAAATTCTTATTTTCATTCCAGTGCCTCCAGTATTGAGATGGACAGATCAAAGGTCTGCGGTCGTCTTTGAACGTGGGTCCACGCTTCCAACGGAAGAGGGAGGAACAAGAGTATTTTCACAAAGGGAACAACCACTTTGCCGCTTTCATTAAGAGCTATTAACACGTGGGATTAATGGAGCCTTAATTGACCAGGAAGTAGTTAGGCTACGCTGAAGGTTTCTCCATAAGATTCCACCTCACAATCATACTGTTTCCACACTCGAACCTCATTCGTCCCCGTGTTTTATTTAGATGGGAAACTCATTGAAGTTTAGTGGAATTAAGCGAAGAGGGGCGGATAGGTAAGTGCATGTGACTGGTTCCTAGAGGTTCAGGGACAAATTGGGTAAAGTTAAGGTGCTGCTGTAACTGCGGTGCGAAGTATATCCGGTAAGGAAGGTATAGGAAGACGCTGGCCGTAGGCGGACCGCTCTGTAGGATGCAGACAGAGTCGATGATATGCAACTCAGTAGTGCTTCGGAAAATGTGGGTTTGCTTCAAAATATAGAAATATAATTCAAAAAAATTACACAATATTGCAATTGAAAGCTAAAAATTAAATTAATGTTCACTCTGTTAAGAAAGAAGAATTAAAATTGAGAATTTAATTTTAAACTTTTTGCAATTAAATATGAGAATTGAGAAAGAAACACGACAGCAGGACATAGTGTATCTGCAGTCACTATGAAAACATAGAGAGCGTTCGTACATTACGATCACTTTTTCGGGCATTTATGACCCACCCCCCTCTAGTGTTGCCGCAAATCAACTCAAATGATTTGGATTTAATTTTGATTTGCCTCAAATCCAAATCAAATCACTGGTAAAAATTGTGATTTGAAAACCAAATAAAAAGCAGATCAAATCAGTCAAATCTTGAAATTTTGATTTCAAATTCAAATCAAAATTTTCTGTTCAGATCACTTCGATAAATAAAGCGTTAAATAACAATGGGATACCAAGAGAAATTTATGAGAACTATTTGCAAGACGGTATTATCATCCGACTGCTTTGGGGCCGCCAATAATTATCGGTAGCATGTTGGAGGCATGGAGGTTCGAAAATTATGTCGTTTGAAATTAATGGGGGAGGGGATGGGGTCAGTGAATATATCGATATAATGTGTTTTTAAATGAAGGCTGTTTCGCGCCATTGACCATCGAAATTTTTCAGTGTTAGAGGTGTGCAAACTCAATGGTTGCTTGGGCTCACACAGCGTATCGTTATTCGGTAGGGGGAGGTCTGTTGGAAATCACTGCATGTTAAGGGGGTACGAGGGGTAGAAAATCCCGAAAAAGGGATATCGATATTTATAGACGGCCCTTTTCCTATTGTCTATCGGTGGTATGTTTGTGATGATAGCGACGAGATCGCCATTTTTTAAATTTTTCATTTGACCTCTGATTTAAGATTTGATTTGGATTTGAGCAAAACAAAATCAAATCAAATCATGTTAGGCCCAATTTCAAATCAAATCAAATCATGCTTCAAATTTTGATTTGATTTTGGTTTTCAAATCAAAAGCAAATCAAATCCAAATCAGGCCAAAAACCTTGATATGCGGCAACACTACCACCCTCTACGTAATCAGCTTAGATGATAACATTTATCATAGACGTAAGTTAGGACGTCCTCTGCAGGAAGCAAAGGGAACCTAATATAACGTTGTTCCAATGGGAAGGTGCGTGATGCGTGCTAAAACTGGTCAGGTGAATAATTAGGAGTGATAAAATTTTGCTCCGAGCCTATGTAAGGAGGTTCCGGAGCCGACATTAGTAAGTCCTTCTCTAGCCTTCGGAGAGGAGGGAGGTCCTAGACCGGTAGTAGCCCTTGCATGGGCGAAACCTGAAGGGGCTTTAGTTTTTTAATTGCATTGAGACCGCTTTTCGTTTGCCTGATGTTTCAGGATTTTAGCCAAGAATTCTTCCAGGGTAACAATTTTTATTCATATA
>WJFA01000590.1:0-33315 GCA_009870155.1 Pseudobourletiella spinata
TCCCTTCAATGCGTCCAGCTCCCAGCACAACAAAAACCCGCACTAAAAGCATTGATGTAGATGTATACTTATTGAAAAGCCATCCTTTGACCCTTCCCCCTGCCCGACCCTCACCTCAGAAAAGTCACAAAAACTAATCAGCAAACCGCAACGAGTAGCCAGTACCTCTGACCACAATTTAAAAATTCAAAAAAAATATTTGTGACCAGTATCGTCTAACGACTCCCTATATGGCAGGCCTCAGTCTCTCCTCTACCCCCCTATCATTCTTATTACCTGCTAATCGCAGGTAATAATGGCTGACAAAGCACAGTCACTCACTATGTTATGATTTGTCTGCTTACACTTGTTCATACTGCATTACGTTTTTCTAACGAGATACACACAAGGAAAGATCACGGAATATGCAAATGGCATGTTCACCATCGTTTTCAGAACTTTTTGAAACGTAGAAGATCTTCAAACTTCAGTGAGCCAGGCGGATGTGCCACTAAAAACATTCAATTAAAAATAAATCCCTCGAAAGCTAAAATAGACAGTCTTGTGAGATTTAACATGCAATTTATTAAGTCTCCGTTTTGCAATATTGTTAAGAATCGCAAATAGTTGTAAGGGGTGCTGTAAGGGTAAGCTATAAACTTACGTCTTCGAAGTTTACTTTTAGGGATCAGACCAAGTCACAGTAATGTGCAGTTAACAAGTGATTGCTTAATATGATCTACGTTTCAAACAGTGCTGAAAACGATGGTGAACATGCCATTTGCATAACTAACCAGTCCTTGAGTGTTTCGTCTAACTTATCTCTTATCTTGTATAATATAACTTAGCTTAACTTAACTTATCTCTGTATTAGTTAAGTCTAACTTATACAAACAGCAAGCATGATCAATTACCATAAGTTACCACCCCGATTGTAAGAAAAATGGGCAACCAAGATCCTGGTGCAATGTCAAAAAATAAATTTATAGGATAGATGAGAGCATGACATGACAAATTCGAAAACTCAGAATCGAATTTATTGTGATATACACAAAATGAAAAGTGAAAATCACTGTTTACCGACGTCATGACTTCATAGAGTTGAACAATAGCACTTCCGGTATACGATGAATTCAAGATCGATCGCCCTAGTGTTAATAATACACAAAACAAGAGTTTAGTGTGGAAAAAAATTATCTTCCTATTTCAAGCAAACCTAAATATCTCCAGACTATTACCTCGCTCCTCAAATTCACAGCGGTCACCGTCGTCTGAGTCTTTCCACCACCGACTACTTCATCACGTCACCCAATAGGCATGATGGAGGAAGGAAGACGAAATCGTTGCTGTATTGTACCAGAATGGCAAATCCCAGTAACAAACCGACGAAGTTTTTCGTGAGTTTAGATGAGAGGGCAGTGCATGCCTTATAGCTCACAATTGAGAAGTTTGGAGTTTCATTGCATCATTTTTAGTATACATACAGCTTTCCAATATTACACTATCCGTCCGACCAATGCAAGGATGGGTTGACAATTTCACTCCGGCCATGGCCATTAGCAAAAACTTCCTTTTTTATGGTTAAGTGTTGATTAACCAACACAAGTTTCAAATAAATTTCATAGAATCATAATTTTCCAAACTTCCGAGAGCAGTCCGACTCCTTACGATGTTACGATGAGAGAATATGGCAATAAGTGGTCAAAGCACATTTCTAAAATCAAGGACACCCCTTTCTGGATTCAGCTACATAGTTATTACTTTGCAGAATTGTTCCCTGGAGTCTGAAAAGAAGGACGCTTTCATTTCCGAACTAAATGTAACAGTGAATGCGACAAAACAATAGACAAAAACATCGTAAACCGCTTCGAGTCTGAACCACTTATACGCCTCGGAGTCGGACTCCGTATCCGTGATATTATGGATGAATATAATGACCCATTTGTTACAAATAGACGGCTCAGATTGTACTCCACTGGGTTGATTGCCCAAGCCACTAACTGACAAATGTTTTTATCACATGTCATAATGATTCTGACTGCGTAAGTAAGCTCATGGTAAAGCTCTACTGGATCACATTTGTCTCACTCACATTTAATAAGTCTTCGGCGATGCCTTCACAATTAGGTTCTATCATAAGCTACTTGGTATATCGATTAGGCACGGATATTCTCATTTCGCGCCATACGAAAATATCAGGACGTCTCATGTTTTTCACAATGGCCAGTATAAAATTTATCTTAACTTAATCGCTAGAATTCGAGGACTAGAAATCAGCTTCGTAATTTTGACACTTAACTTCGGTTAAACATGGATACTGCATAGTACGTGGAATAGGTGTAAACCTTCGATTTTCAAAAGGACATTGCAATAAACTCGTTTCAAGGCAACTAAGGATAGTACCGATCCCATGACGATGACGTCATTGGTGTAAACAGTAGTGCTTAAGCATATACATTGGTTCGTATACAATGCAATGACGTCATTGTCATTGCCCTGTATATTTACAGTACAAGCTAAATGTGTAATGGCCAAATTAGCTCGAACTCTCGTAGACATCACCGGTACCTTTAGTTAATAGCTTTGTATACTGGCGGGTTTCATGGCGAAACGAAACGACTGTGATGTCTAGGGTGTAGGAGGATCTTGTCGTTAATACTTGCAATAAAGCTACACGGATGCGGTAATGGTTCTGCGGGGTTAGAAGCAAAAGCTGATGTTACTCTGTGCAGCGGGACGGGTTAACCCAACTAATAAGCAGTGTACTACCTTTTTCACAGATAGAGTGAGCGCTGCTAACTGCTAAAATAACATAGGCTTCCCGAACTTTGGTCTACACTGCAAGGTAATGTAAAACATGTATCGTAAATCAGGAGAGATGGGAGCAGTGTTTGAAATCGATATTGGTAAATTCGGTAAATTTTCGGGAAATCCCGGTACCGTCACCGATCGGTAACAAAAAGCCGGTACCGATTGGAATCGGTATCAGCAACTTTCATGGTGTTACTGAAATCCCGATCACGTTACCGAGTGCTTCGTTCTAGAACATATATGCAATTGTATCCCTAAACCATTTTACGGCGCTCTTTAAATTCTCACGCTTTTCACAAAAGAGATTAAAGGCTGCTTCCCATTTGCAGTACCTCTAATTTCATCGATTTCATGTGTTCATGTCATCGTTCCCCAAATCCATCATGCTCCCTCTAATATTTAGTATCTTGCAGAGCCTACAGCGACCATTTCAACTGTCCCTAAAAACCGTTTTACGGAAATCCTGCGGTGCTTCACGCTGTAGTTGTTGAGATTAAGACGTCACCAGACCATTCCTTTTGCTTCTTTATTCTTCGCTGTAGGCATTCTCGAACAAAGATAAAAACGATCAAACCCAACTCAATAATTTCGTCGTTAAAAATGTTGGCACTTTGTTGCGAGTTTCTAAACATCCATGACTCACTCATTTCATATCAAACGGACTTCCATGTGATTATTCAGACCAAACGAAAATTCTCATAACTGTAGGTGCTTTGAATTTGTACACTCCGTAGCACAATCTGAACGACAAGAGATTTATAACTTTTTCCACTTCCTCAGTTCAGTTCTTACTTTCATGCTCGATGGGTCCCTCAAACTCTTGTCCAACTTATTTACACACAAAAGAATATTTTTATTCATTCAACAAACTTACACATTCAATATTATAATCAAAATCATGTTTCACTCAAGTACGCATCAATCAAATTTATTATGACAGAATCGGAACCAACTCTTATCTACAAGATCCATGGGAGGAAGGCCATTAGTCTTTGTACTTTAATAGTACTTACGGGGGCTGTAAGATCTGGAACGAGAATGTCGCGATCGGCGTCGGTATTGCGGCGATGGTGTCCGGCGGTGACCACGATAATCATCTCTGCGACGACGTCCACTGTCATAACTTCTACCACCACCGACCCTGCAATTTTAACCATTTATGTTCCAAAAATTAAGCGAAATAACGGATCTATAATTAGTGATAACTGATAAATATCCTTTGCATAGTAAGCTGGGGTTTACTGCGATGCACGACGACACCCGGTTTACTGTGCTCAAATTATACTTAAGTATGATTTAAGTCAACTGACTGGTCAGATGATTTTATACGTCAAATCTAAGCTTGTATGAGTTCGAAGTACTTACGTAGGTTTGCCCATATAAACTCCAGGGGTTGGTGTATGAGCCCTCTGAGTTATGGAAAAGTCGACCCGAATGCGACGACCATCAATTTCTATCCCGTTGCAAGAATCTTTGGCTGCCTTAGCATCCTCGACGCTCTCGAAATAGATGAATGCAAAACCACGGCTACGGCCAGTCTAGAAAAATACACAATTCGTGATGAATACTATATGATGTCATGAAGAACGTGGTCCAACAAGATATACTACGGTGATCTGAATGTCGACACTCGTGAAACTACTTCGGAGCTCTTCAACAGTACAATTTTGATTGGAAAATTATTTTCAGTTCATGCACCTTTCAGGGGATTCCCGAAGTACACCAATGAAATACTTTTTCGATTGCGCAGAAGTTCTTTTTACTTACCTGTGCATCAATAACAACAGTGCATTCTTCTATTGGTCCATACCTCGAGAACACATCCCTAAGATCCCGCTCGGTTGTTCTTAAACTTAGTCCAAATACTCCCAAACATTTGTTCGCCGACGGGTTTTCCTGTAGACCGATTCGGGTACACAATAAAAGTTAGCTAAGTGTACTTCCCCAGAAATATCTTTTTGTATAACCTCTATCGGAGGCGAGAAAACGTACCCGACTACCCATGTGTCTTCTCCGCGATGACATGGGGCTTCTTGACCGGCTCCTTCCATTACGACCCCTAGATCTTGACCTGGATCTGTATGATCTTCGACTACCAGAGTGCCTCTTACGAGAAGGAGATCCTGACCCTGACCTTGAGTAACTTCTCCTATGTCTTGGACCAGACGGGGATCTGTCATGTCCATGACGATCTCTGGGACTCAGATGGTCATTCATTGCGTTTCTTCAACCTGCATTTACAAGGAAATCATATGTAATCATTTACGAATTTACATGCAATTCTTTCAAAACGGACAAACACAAAATTGGAGGAGTCGAATGTCAGAATGACCAAAGCACAGCTAAGCTCATACCCCCTCCATGCCTGTTAAGGCTTATTAGATTATCCTGATGAATTTTGGAGTTTTCGTTTGCATCACGCCGTGATCATCGTTACGACTCACTATTTCTTTCCTGAACGAAGTACAGCACCTTCTTTCAAGTTTTCAACTTTTGTTCTCTGAAGGCTGGCTGTGCTTTATTCGCTTCTTCAGACATGATACACCCAAAGGCCATATCAGCTGTATCTGAAGTACTGTGCATGTGCACCGAACCGAGGTTACCTTTAACTGTTAGCATAGACTGCAAACCAAAAATAATAATGCTCCGGCATTAAATACGAATTTTACATCACAAAATTATTTTATTATGAAGTTACTGCTTCAAATACTCCTTAGCCTACAATTTTCGCTACACAAACAACAATTTTCCTTCACAAAAATCAGGTGTATCGCAAAAAATTATCCGTAAGACTCAACGGAGAAAGGCAGACCCACGACGGAATTACAAATGATTTTCAGTTCAATACCCACAATGGCTTGCTTACTTTCAAGGCGTCGGTGTCAACGTCAGCTCCCACAGTGTACTCAGTAAGTGATTATCTTTTGTCGGACTCAGAAACCCGATCAACTAAATAGATTTATCTAAAGACAATCTTCCGAGTTTCCAACACTGTAGCTATGAAGCCAAGCCAAGGTCCTCCGTCCACAATCTAAGCAAATTGCGCTAACACTGGAGACACTCACACAGGGCTCCGTGCAGCATCCACAGATCCACACATGTGCAAGGAATTTATCGTAGCACTCGCGTGTTGCTGTGACTCTTCCCCGCTCGCCCCACCACAATTTAAATCTCAAACACTGAGATTATACATGAATTTAGAAAGTAATGCACGGGATTTTTCTCGATTTGCTTCAGACGATTAACCCCAGCATGCACGTTTGTGCTATCATAAAATGAATATTCATTCCTTCTTGTTCACATGAGCAATTTAATCAGAAAATAGAATGAATACATCGTAATCTAATATTAGTCAATTAACGTTAACATTTACTCCATTTCAGAAGCTACAATTAGGCTACGTTATAACGTTATAAGAGCCGAGTTACTCCTGTAGCAGTTATGAATATATCAGCAGAAGGGCTCACAAGATGGTAAAATACAGCCTGAAGTGAGTTCCTCGGTTTTCATTTTTCGCCGATTTGCCTAACCATGCTAACGGCTTATAAACAGAAGTGACCAAGTGACGCGCCCGGTATAACAAGGTACGAGTACGTACAGCTCCTCACATCTACTCGAGCTCACTCACAAGGCTTCGATCTCCACTCTCCCACTCTCCTAGGCCGGCTTTTGGCTTCCCCTTCATCTTATGCATTATACAGCCACATGGCAAGTGGCAAGTTGCAGCCGCACTTTCAAGACAATTCATAGCAAGTTGGGCAACTTTGTTGACGTGAACACTAAAAGATCCCAAACTACGACCACATTACAGTGGTTAATGCAAAAAATTTGGTGTTTACGCATTCCATGGTTGCATTTTTAACCGTTTGATACGTAAAATTACTTATTTCCTCGAATCATGAAAACATAAATTCGTATTTTCCTGAATGGGCTACCCAGACCTAATACTAGCTTTAAAAAAGTAGCGTTCACTTCTAAGGCCTCTAGTTGATTTGCACGCTCTCGCCGTACTGCCACAGGTCAAAATGTCACGAAGTTCATCCAAATGCAGACTTAAGCATATATACAACAGGTTCAAACTCTACTATGTGGTTGGATTTCCATGATGCTCTCATTCATGATGAAATTAGGCCGTAGCATTTTCAGTCGCAAACTACTTCTACGTCGAACAACTGAACCCGTTGAAAGAGCAAGGTAAGAAAATGATCGGTTAATCTGTGCCCATATTTGCTAATTCTGGAGTTCATGAATACTTGGATGTCCGAATTATTAGTATTCACTCATTTGACCACGAATTTCATCCGGAATATCTTTAAAATCGAAATGATTTTATTCTGTTCAGAATACCCTTAAGTCTTAACATTTATTTCAGGAATCGGTTTACATCTCGTCTGCAACGACGGTGGTCTTCTCCGATACGTACAAGCCATCTAAGAACTTTCGGATATCCTTGTTCTTCACTGTTGTCGACTGTTGAATCAGGGCAGCTGTAATACAGACAATAAAATCACCGTATAACATGTTACTACATAGAATGAATGATTATTCCACTGATTTATTCACCTAACGTTAAACACGTAGCTACTACCTTAGAGCAACACCGGTGTGACTACAAGTCTGAAGAAAAAACCACGGACATTGGATACAACTAAATCATTTACATCGAAGTTCAGGCAGAATCGGTCCGTCCATTACTACATACCCTACCTCATCCAAAATCTGCATTGGAATTCATTAGCACGGATCTTCAAATCATGCCGTCTCATCTCACATAAGCGGACTAAACTTTACCCAAGAAATACAGTTCTCGTAATCGTCATCGGTAAACCTAATGGAGACTGGAATGAAGTCTATCACACTCTGACATGCGAACTGGCTCAATATCATGATAATATATAGTTAACAAATATACCAATATTTAATTATTAGAATTAGATAGCACTAAACAATTATAGTACGAAATGCCTCTGGAGCAGGACGAGTCCCACACACGTTCACACCAGCAGATATTATACCTTCACCTCTGAGAATCATCATCATTTTGTAATTATTAAGTGTAACCCATTACCTGATCGCGATACGGCTTCGATGGAATTTCCCTCCAGGATAAGTTCATCCTTTTGCTTTTGTGAGTTGACAACGGTGACGCCCTTGGACATTTTCACCTGTCGGATGTACTTTTCTCCAAGGAAATTACGAACTTCCACCAGTGTGTTGTTCTCAGTGGTGACGCAATTGATGGGGAAATGAGCGTATACACTCCTCATTTTGTAGCAAAAGCCCTATCATAAAATGAGCATAACTGTAAAGGAAGCCATTTAAAGAAATAATACAAAAAATAAATGTAGACATGCATGTTTCTCAATGCATTCTGGCACACATACGTGAGCCAATTTTTGAGCACCAAAAGGCTCAAATTTACTCACCTTAGTTACTCCCTTGATCAAATTTTCAATGTGAGAGCAGACGGTTCGAACAGCGGCGATTTCCTTTTTCGATCCAAACCATTTTTCCACTTTGACCGTGTTGGGGTCCGTCACCCTGATGTCAATGGACAAATGCCGG
Organism: Pseudobourletiella spinata; assembly: GCA_009870155.1. Lineage (NCBI taxonomy): Eukaryota > Metazoa > Arthropoda > Collembola > Symphypleona > Bourletiellidae > Pseudobourletiella > Pseudobourletiella spinata. The sequence continues at coordinate 8,356 of WJFA01000590.1, forward strand.
AACGATCGCCTTAAAACCCCACGTGGACCTCTAACAATGACCCTTCGACCCTTGGCCGAAACAGTTACGCCTTCTGGCACTTTCACCAGTTGATTAACAACAATCTGCTTCATTTTTTGAAATTTTAGTCCTCGAACCCACTCACACAGCGACCCGGTTTGCAAGAAGCACGAGAAGACACACTGCTCGTATTATACAGTCCCCTGTTCTCTCACTGCAATGGTGGATGGATATGCAATGATACGAAAGCATGGTCGGCCTCAACGGAATTTTGTCCAAGGCGCTTGATGGCGCTCATATGACCATTTGTATTTATGTGATTATTTCGTGAAAATACGACGAGCTGAAATCGCACATGGTAAAACGCGCAAATTTTCAAACTAGAAAGAAACCAAATTGTTAAAATTTGTGTGAATATATTAAATTCCAATTCCTAGTGTGTGAGCAGCGTTGATTCTCCCTAAAATTAGACATGCATAATCTCGCTAACGCGTTTTGGTAAAAGCAAAAGTAGTTCGTAGTTCATTTTGGAAATTACGACTTTACACAATGAAGAGCGTAGTCTTTGATCGTAAGGAGACGGTAGGATTTAAATGGACTTTTTGAAATTGTTTCGAATATTGGAATAGTTCTTAGACTATGCAAGCTCAACTTCGAATACACTAAGTGCTGCGATCATAACCTTACAGAGAGAATTTCTGTGGGACATAATGTTTCAACGCTAACTCAGGAAGGAATCCTGAGAGCTTATTACGCATTTTACTTATTGAAATTTGACGAATAATACTGGAAAAGGAAACCATCATGATGGGTTTCATTATGTCCGTGGTGGAATTCGTTAGATTTGTGATCTCTTATGTAAAAAGTAGGCAGCGGAGTGCGATAAAGTGGTTCCTTCATCAAATGACAAGTCTTTGCGAAATGCAACGCATAGCCTATGGTGAACTCAAAGGCTACTCGCGAATCCGTGGTATAGGTAGGTCCTAGCTCTAGTATATCAGTATCAGTATATTTTTGGTTAAGAGCAAGAGCTTAATTGGCCATTTTGTTTTTAGAAAACAGTCTGAGGCTGACGAAGCTGCCCACACTTCAGGAGTTGGTGAAAAAGTTGGATCTAAAAGCAGCTACCCATACCTTTGGTAACGAGGGCTACAGGCACGGCTTGATAAAGGAGTCGGCAAAGCAGATTATTCGGGCGAAAAAAATAAAGGAATCCTGCCATTACAGGTGTAACATTGATCCGTATGCGTTTGACGAGTGTTCTCCTTAAAAGTGAAGACGGGACTTTCCTATTTAGATTCACGGGTTGCCTCACAGAAGCGATCGAGACGATTTGGACAGTTCGAGCTCTAAATAACATAGTAAACTCCACAAGACTGATAAAGTACGACCGAGAAAAGCATGAGACGTTGGTAATTAATCGACCATGGATTGATTATGAATTTATAAAATCTCAAAATTCGTAAACTTAACCTCGACTTTTCCGTTGTTACATTATTGAAGCTACTGGAGATTTGGGACGGGTTGATGCATCCTGAAACGCTGTCAGGGATATACACACGACAGTGGCAGATAATTGGTTTTCAAGGAGTCCATCCCGAAACTGATTTTCGCGGGGCTGGCATCCTCTCTTTAGAATGCTTTCAGTAAGTCTTTTACAGTTATGAGAATTTAATATTCAAGCTTGAGCCCGAACTGAATTTTACGAAAAGGGAACGGTTCACAGCTCACAGCAGTTATATATATATGTTTTTTCAGTCACCTAGTGAAACGACACCAGGATCAAGCAAGGCAGCTACTGTTGCATTCTCAGCATCCGCAGTACGACTACCCCTTGGCATGTGTGCTTATAGACATGACGTTCTTCTGCTTTAAATTACTCTCAGACGGCAAAGCGAATACTCATTTCTACAATCGCTGCACGGCCTTCCTCGCCGTTAATCGAGGAGACTGTGACTGCATCGAGGATTGGCAGATGGACCTTCGTCGGATATTTTACGATTTTGTCGTCGCCATTCTCATAGATTTCGACCGATATTGGATCAAGAGTCATCCAACGGATATTCTGGATTACGGCAGAGTCAAAAAGGATTTCCATGATCATGTTCACGCACAACTTTCCAATCCAGACTGTTTCTATCATGTTAATTGCCACGAAATTTAGAATACGGGTAATATGTGTGGAGCTACCACCACTAGGTTTTTGACTTCCTCACACGCAAATATCCTTCACCCCTCAGCTATAAAGTTTTTCGCCAGCAAGGGAGATTTTCGGGACGACGCGCATGTTTGTCCGGGAAAGTTGTTTGGGTACAGGTTGACGCTTCGTCCCTAAAATAATTTATTGAAGTCTAAGTCATAAAGATCTGAGAGTGTGGATCGAGCGGCTGGACCCACATAAAGGTTTTTTTTCTCGACAGTACGGGAATCAGACGGTGAGAGTAGCAGCTCATACACACGTTTATAGATGGTCTCTGCAATAACAACTGATTTAAATCTAAGTCATTAAGATCTGAGTGGGGATCGGGCTGTTGGACCGAGGATACAACTCGCACCTCGCACACAATGATTACTACCACCACGCCAGTTCAATCTGAAAATAGATTATAATAGTTTGACTGATTTTATTTTTACAATTCTTTCACGTAGTAGGCCTTAAATTTCAAGCGTTCCTAGTAATAATAGTTACAGATTCAACAGAATATATGGTCTATATTTTAAGTACTGCTGAAAAACGATATGTACAAGTGTACTTCCAAAATCCCTAAAAATCTCCAACAATAGTTCTATTACTTGTCTAGGGAAATCAAAAAATGTTGTACTTTTGTCAAAACAAATTACAGCCACGGATGCCATGCAGGATCCATCCGACACAGATTATCATGACTATTTGCTGCTGCAACCAGAGTGCTCACCTGAAACCATCAAAAAACAAATGCACAATAAATAATAGTAAGCTTTTACAAAAAGGTACCATCATCATCATCATCTCTCAAAAAATGAGATACAAAAACTAAAGGAATCTTTCTTTTCGTCACCCACCTTGCTCTCCACCCCATCAAAGGTGGACAAACTCTGGAGCCTGTTCATGATGGCATTCACAGATTTTGTCACCATGTTGATGACGGCATCCGCATCCGAATCGAGGAAGGCACTGTCCCTACACTGACCCGCACTACTACTTCCAGCGAGCAAATCCCGATCATCCTGCTTCTTCTTCAACCAAAATATCATCTCATCTCTCAGTATAGCTCTTAGAATAGCTTGGAATTTGTAATTGGGATACACGAGGCAACGAGCTACGGATATCATGCGGGAGACCATTGGGCCGTTCACACCGAACGGTGTGATAAACTCCGAAATATTAGGGGTTAGCCTAAACGGCACCGGTCGATTAGAGTCCAGTTCACCCGTCACATCGTCAATATCAAACTTGAAGTAGGCAATGTTCACCATCCCCGAATCCTGGTGCACATACATCATTTCAGGGTTCAGTCTCGTCAAATGAAGGGCATACTCGGCGAAGCCGGACAGCGTCAGCTGAAGGGTGAATATCTTCCGGAACATCCAGTAGTCGGAGGGAGGGAAAGAGTTGAAGGCCCACTCCTTCATGAGTGAGCGGGGGACCATGTTGGCTTGGATCTCGCGCAGGATCTCACGCAACACCTGATGACTCACTTGAGAGCCGCGCGTCTGGATGGCTGCAATTCTCTCGTAATACCGAGAAATTGCCGCGTCAAATTCAACACTACGACGAGCACAGTTGAGTTTAAAAATGTCCAGCAGGGACAGTGAGCTGGGATTGTCCTCCACTACTCTCATTTGAGGGGATACGGCGACGACCTTGGGCACGGTGAAACGCAGATTATGTCGAGCCGTCACCTTCTGTCGGCTCAAGTAGTGGTTGAGCATCCGGATGAGTTGAAGGACCCGCTCCTCCCGCCGCGCATCCGACAGTCCCGAGTCGTTCACAATCAAGTAGGGATAGATCTTCCCGTTGTGTCCTCGGATGAAAATTCGACGCGTTGACGTATTGTGCTTCTGAACAACTTCTATCCGCGGGAGGAACCGTGCAATCTTGACGTAGTAGTGGGCGTGCTGAAATCACATAAAAACAAATCACACAAAAAAATCAGAATACTTCTCATCTACGAAAAAACTTGTTTGGGCACAGCCACTCATCACCATCATCATCAGATCTTATCAGCAGCATTCACAGCGACCTCAACGGCAGCCGGAACTGCCACTACTAAAGCATGACTGCTCCACGGCCTCCGGAGGTCAAGCTCCTCAATATATATTTTCCATCATTTGAATAACAACAGCAAAATTGAAATGCTCCACTCCACATCAAACATCATCCATCTCACCTTTGGAATGAGGAACTCCCCAGGCAGCTCAATATCCGCCACCTGGCTGTTGAAATTCTGGAGGAATCTATACCGATCCTCCATGAGGAATGATTTAGGGAACATTTTAGTCTTCGCTTCGAGAATCTTAATCCACTTCTTCAGCTTCGTAATCAAATTATGAAGTTTCTGGGCTCCGGGCAAGGAACTATCAAAATCCACTGTGAACTGAAACTTCATCTGCTGGAAGGATGGATCCTGCACGGTGGACCGTCGGAGAAGTGCCTCTATCGTCGGCGTCCCCGACGTCGACTGGGTATTCGGACTGGCATGACCAAAGGTGGAGACCAGTTTCCGTACAAAATTCTGCAGCTGCGGCGTTATCGTCGCTTCCAACACGGATGCTCGATTCTCAAATGCGACGGCGTAGCATTTGGCCAAGCCCATCTTCAGCTGCCGGAGGACTTCCTCGTACCAGTTCTCCCGGAACCAGATGATTTGGTCCACGATCCCTTCCAGGCTGGAGAGCACAGTTGGGTGCAAGTCCCGCTGCATGTGCATTATCCTCGAACATCTCCACATGCTCGGAGTAGCCTTAATTGCCTGCTGCTCGGGCTGTTGGGGTTGTTGTTGTTGTTGTTGTTGGGATGCCGTCGTCGGTAGAGCTCCGGTAGTCGCCGGCACTTGAGGTGACGTCCCAGGTTCTACTTTCACTTGAATTTCACCACCGGCTCCACTGGTCCCAAAAGATGAAGAAGACGCAGCAGCAGCAGCACTTCCCACCGGCGGCTGCCCTGATGCTGACGACGATGATGAAACTGAGCCGGTCAGGATGGCTTGGCCGGCTGCTGCTTTGGCGGAGGAGGCGGCTGCCAGCTCCGCCGTCCGGTTCTTCTCCCGCTGCTCAATCTTCAGCGTGAGGTACAGGGTACGGATGGGGAAGTAGACAGCTTGGGGATACATCCTCCCCACTGCATTCAAGAGATTCAGCACCATCTTCCCATCCAGTCGGACGAGGCAGGTGAGGAGCTGCGGAACCCAGGGGAGCCACTGAATGGGTGGAACCCCGGCGGAGTACTTGTCCACCGCATCCGCCAGCGTCCCCTTCTCGTCGTCATACATGAGGAGCCACAGGATCTGGAGTAAGCAAGGCCAGCGTCAGTCCCGCTCATCCCCATCACACCCTCTATTACATCAAGAAACACTGTTCAACTGAGATTCACTCAGATTTCTACACTTACCTTAGCAATGTACTTCCTCGCCTTGGGTTCATTCTGGTGGCGGCAGGCATGCATGAAGGCGGTGATGGCAGCAACTCCCACATGCACCTGCCGCGCATCCCTCGTGAACGAGCTCTCCAGGTAATCCCCCCAGAAGCCCCATGCCTTGTGCAAGGACTCATGGAGCTGGCAGGCAGCCGAGAAGGACTTATTCGCCTCATCCGTTCGTCCTATAGTAATAACAATAATAATAATAATAATAATAGCAATAATAATAATAATAATAATAGCAACAATAATAATAATAATAATAATAATAATAGCAACAATAATAATAATAATAATAATAATAGTAATAATAGCAATAATAATAACAATAACAAAGAAAAGATTACGATTAACTATGGCAGTCTCAAATAACAATAAAAAAACTAGACAATCACAAACTAGAAAGTGCACAACAGATGGCACAATTAGAAAGGGCCTCACACTTACCGATCTGTGATAGGAGCAAGCCTTTGAGCGCAAAGAACTCGGCCGTCATTTCCTTGGAGAAATACTTAAGGTTTGTGGACTCGACGATATCCAGTGCTTCCTGCAACTCATTCCTCCCCAAAACCTGAGCCTGCTGGATGTAACACTTGACCTGCTGCTTGATTTTGGCAAAGCAATCCACGATCGGCACACTCGGGATATTGTATATCTTGGTCAGGGCTGTCAACGCCACGGAGCAGAGGTTATGCTTCCGACATATTTTCCCAAAGTGACAGATAGCCTAGACGGAAAATAGAGAGAGAGAGAGATAATTAGTAGAAGATTGAAAACACTTTTACTCACTCAAAAATAACAATCTTACAAGAACTCTATACGTCCTCTTTGTCTCACCTGAGCCGAAGCGTGAACGCCGAGCATGGTCTGATTGCCGCCCTGCTCCGCCAGGGAGATCCCGTCAAAGTGATTCGCAATGAACTGGTAGTGGATGTATCGCCAGGAGAAGATGTCACTCCAGTGACTGAGATGGTCGGAGATGCAGGGGAGTCGGTTCCTCCACGTCTTCACCACGGCCTTCATGTCGTGCAGCGTGTTCGCCCGCCCCATGATCAGCCCCTGGTGGATCTGGGTGGCTTCGTGTAGCTCCACGATCTGCTGCGCCGCCTGGAGGATGGGGACGTGGACGTTGCTGACGAGGTGCGGGAGCCGCCGCCACTCCTTGATGCACAGCTGCGTCGCCGTCTCCACGTACCGCTCCACGATCCCCAGGTTCTGGTCCTCCCCCGAGCAGATGGCCACGTAGCCCCGGTACAGGTGGACCTTCCAAGCCATGTCCTTGGAGCAGGAGAACTCGATCTGCGTCAGGGCGTCCTTCATGAGGGTCCAGTTGGGATTGGACCTCCAGCCCGCCTCCAGGGCGAGGGCGGGGGAGGCCCCTCCCTTGGTCGTGGCGTACTCCAGGACGCAGTCCCACTGGTTCAGCTCCTTGGAGCACTTGATCCAGTGCTCCTCCCACAGGCGGAACTCGGGGAAGAGGGCCGCGGAGGCGGCGGCGGCGGTGAAGTCCGCCTTCGCCTTGGACATGGCCAGCTCGTAGGCCGTCTGCGCCTTCTCATAGAAGCCCTGCTGCTCGAAGGCGATCCCGACGTTCGTCTCGGGATACTTGGCCCGCCGCTGCCACAGCCCCGCCCAGAGGTCATCCTCCTTCAGGGCGGCATACAGGTCGGAGAGGCCGTCCAACACTTCCTGCTGCTGGACGGACGTGGCCGTGGACAGGTTGTTGTTGGTGGTGGTGGTGGTGGTGGTGTGGGTGGTGGACGGCTCAAAGTCGTAGCAGTCCGCCGCCGCGTCCTTCTTGTTCTTGATCTGAGTCGGTCCGCCCGAGTCCAGCGCCATCTGCTCGAGGAGGAGGCCCATGCGGTGCCAGAGGTTGTGCGTCCGGCCCAAGTAGTACAGGACCGAGGGCCTCATGGACACGGCCGGCACGCACTGGCAGAGGGCCTCCACGAACGTGTTCAGGGCACTGGGCTGGCAATTCTGCTGGTGGACGTGAACCCCGCTGCAGAGGAACGGGATCATTTCATTGGCCAGGGCGAGCTGCTGCTTCTCATTGAAAATCTTCCAGGCCCGGGGGAAGAATCCAATCCACATCTTCTCCGCCAGGCCCGTATCATAGTGGCACAGTTGAACGAGGGACGTGACAAAGTCGGACAGCTTCGGCTCCGCAGCCTGTGCTCGGAACTTGGCCTGCTTGAGCAGGATCGCCTTCACGTTGGCCAGCGTTGACTCCGGATCCGCCCAGCCGCGCTCCAAAAAGCCGCTCTCCAACTCGCTGATCACTTGGCTCACCCTGGCCTCATCCGCCTCGTCCGCCTTCGCAAGTGCCACGATGGACGTCTCCAGGGACTGGACGAAGGGGAGCTCATGGTCCATCCCACAACGATCCCGGACGCTCAGCTCGTCACTGAGGCCGCCGCCGCCGCCGCCACCAATGTTACTACTGTTGCTGTGATGCGGCTCCTGCTCGGAAATGGCACACATTCGCGAGTCCAGCGGGTGGATGTCCAACTTGACGTCGGCCACGGTGGACAGGAGGAGCTCCTCGCACTGCTTGATCCAGTAGTAGGGGCCCATGGCCTCCCAGTTTTGACTGCACAGGATGTACATGACGCGGTCGTGGAGGCGGCGCCGGATGGAGGCGTCGAACACTTGGAAAAACTGACTGCGGATGCCGGGCTGGGCGGAGCGGAGGCCCGCCAGGAAGGCCCCCTCCAACTTGGAGTTCAGCTCCGTCCCCCGCAGATGCTCATCCCTGTAGATGAAGTTGATGAGCTCGAGGTAGCCGGAGAGGAGGTCCTGGTCGTGGGAGAAGCGCTTCTCCACATTCTGCATCATCTTGACCAGGAGGATGCACTTCTCCCGGATGCTCGGCCCCTGGTTGATGACGATGGGATTCTTGTTCCGCATCCACTCGTCCAACATCCGGATGATGGCCTGCATCACCCTCGAGTCCGTCGTCTTCTCGATGAGAGCCACGAGCACGGTCCCGATGAACCCCTTCCGCATGTCCACCCCCATCACCCCCACGCGGTTCTTCACCAGGTCCAGGCTGAGTATGAGGAGCTCCGTGGCGAGGGGAGCCTCCGCCGCCGCCGCCGCCCCGCCCGGCGTCAAGTGCTCCCGCGTCACCTTGAGCAGGACCTTGGTGAAGGGGGTGATGAGCCGATCGATGTAGCAGGGGTTGTTTGTGCACGCCGCCTTCAGCATCATCACTGGCCCCTGGAGGGCCGAGGGATTCGGCGCCTGCATCTTCTCGTAGCTCACCAACCCCTCAAAGATGACCTTGCTCACGTTCGTGTAGAGGAGCTCGAGCTCGTCGTGTTTCCCCACTCCGCCGCCGCTGCCGCCGCCGCCGCCGCCGCTGCTGCTGCTGCTGCTCCCACTACTCGTCACGCTGGGATACTCCGTGGGGAAGATGGAGAACAATTTGGTCATGAGGGTGTGCGTGGCGCGGATCACCTTTGTGTTCTGACAGTTCATGCAGGCCGTGATCCCCTTCTGGAGACCCTTGAAGTGCTCCAGCACCGCCTCCTTCGGCAGAAGCCCAATGATGAAGGTGAGCAGCTCCAGGGCGGTGCAGATGTTGGGGTAGTTCACCCCGGTCGAGTCCAGGGAGGCGAACAACTTGTCGAACCAGCCCAGCTTCAGATCGGAATTGAGCCACATCTCCGGTTTGAGCACCACCTTGACGAGGTGGACGCAGCGCTTGGAGAGGAGGTCCCCGGCGGAGCCGCTCGTCGCCGAAACCTCGTTCACCTGGCAGGCCATGCGGAGGAGGAAGTTGGTCACGGAGTCGGTGTGCTGACGGTCAAACTTTTTGGGATCGCCCTTGCTGCTGCTGCTGCTACTGCTGCCAGTCGCCAGTCGCAATTTCTTCGGCTCGGGCGGCTCATCACTCTGCTTGATCCTCTCCAGGTCCCACTTGATGATCACCTCCGCCAGCTCCACGGCCAGTTTCCGATGCTCAAACGTGCTCGTCGCCGTGAAGCTGAGCCGCTGGATGGCATTCACCATGTGGTTGATGAGCATGTGCCGGACGGGGTAGTACACCCGCCACTGGCGCACGATGAGCTGGAGGATGTGCATGAGCTGGGCCAGGGCATGACCCTCCTCCACGAGGATCTTCTTCGTCCAGTGGATGAGCATCGTGTTCCCATCCTCCATGCGGGAGGGGAGGGCCGGCGTGAGGATCTCCAAGGCCTGCTTCACCACGCCCTTGGCATCGATGGCGGAGGCCTTGAGGAGACTGTGGAACACCTGGAGGACGATCCGCTTGTGAATGGCAAACTTGGCGATGATCTGGGCGAGGAGGAGGTGGCCGTAGTACTTGGTGCTCGAGTCCACGCACGTTTTGGAGAGGAGGCAGGGCCAGGCCCAAGTCATGAGCCGCCGGAGCTTCAGCCCCTGTTTCTTGTTGGAGGCGTCGTGGATGTGGGGAGCGGCCTGCTCCACGAGCAGGCAGCCCACCTGGCACACCATGATCCGCACGCAGTCCGCCATGGAACTCGTATTCTCGGGATCGATGATCTGCTCCAGGAACACGCTCACCATGTTCTGCGGATTGTCCGTGTCCGGCATGGGCTTGGACCCGATCAGCTCATCCCCCTGGCCCCGCTCGAAGCAGTAGGACATGCACGGGATGATGACGTACTGCATGATCTTCGCCTTGAGCTCGTCGGGGTAGCCCTTGTCATGGAATTTCTCGACGAACCTGAAGAATACTTTCCGCTTCCACGGGATCGAGAACGCCGCCACTTCCTTTTCCAAGTAGTTGCGGAAAAACTGCAAGACAAGAGGAAGACAGAAGAGTTGGAGGAGGCGTGGACGGGGGGATTCCCTTGGGTGAATTAAAAAGTGAAAAAGATGGGAGGCAAGAAAAAAAAAAGGATGCAGAGCGGATGACTAACATTTCTCACCTGAAACTGTGAGACGGCACGCGTTGTGAAAGCGAGGAGGAGCTTGAAGAGAAGATCCACATCATCCGTGTGACCCCTGTAGTACTGGAGGAGCATCTTGACGATCATTTGGGGCTCATTCCAAGTGCGCACATTAAACTTCCCGCCGATCAAGCTGTTCGTCACGTAAGTGGCCCCGGCCGACACGTTGGTGGACTGATAATCCGGACTCTCCCAGATCTCCCTCAGTGCCCCAACAATCTCCGTGCTCCCCGGCCCACTCACGATCCAGTTCGGCTCCGACTCGCACAGGATGTGCAGCGTGGACACGGCCAAGTACTGGATGTCCACCTGGTCGTGGGCTGAAATTGGATTGGCCACAGCCGCTCCCCCGTGAGCCACCGCCGCCGCCGCCGCCGCCACACCGGATGAGATTTGGGGGAGAACGGGATTCTTCTTGATTTGGAGACAGTGTGCCAGCTTCCCGGCATTCGCCAACAGTGCACTCCGGATGGACTCACCCTCAGCATGGTTCAAAAAGTAGAGGAAGAAGCGATTCCACTCCGGGGACAAGACGTACGGGATGCAAAAGACGAGTTTCACATAGTCCAGGGGATGGAGCTTGAGGAATTGCATCATGGGAGCTCGGAGCGGATTCCCATCGCTCAAGTGCAGCACCTTCTCCGCCTGGAGAACGAGTTTACAAATCGGCTCGACGAATCTCACGCTCCCCGTCTCAATCTTGGGATACAGGGAGAGGATGAGCACGGCGGACTTGAGATCATGAGCTCCATTCTGAGCAATGTTCTTGCTATGATTCTGAAGGGACAGTTCCAATACTTTCCGCAAAATCTGCAGCAAGTGCTCCCACACCTTCTCCGACACAATCGACGGGTATAGCTTGTACAAGTAGGCAATCTGGTAGAGGATCGGGTTGGAAATTGTTCGAGCTTGATTCAGGGAACTGAGGAGGGGTCGAATGGTGGCTTGTATCTAACAACAACAACAACAACAACAAATAATTCAAAAGTCTCACACATGAATCCATCTACACTCTTATAGCACTGCTCAGACACAACTACTTTTTTCCAAGTGAAGAAACAGGACAATGAAGCCTCCTCAGAAGAGAGCCAGACGAGCTTACCGGTTCCGTGTCAATCTTATTTTCCTCCCCAAACTTTTTCAAGGACTCAAAGGCGGCTTTCTGAAGCTCCGGATTGGGATTACTCAGTGCTTTGAGGAAAATGGACACGATTTTATCCTTGTACGTCCCCAGCTGTATGTTGACACAAGCGAGCACTCTAATGACTGCGATCCGAACAGGGATGAGATTCGTAACGTTTTTGTAGCACGGCAGCTTGAGCAACCCGGCATCATCCGCCTCGCAGAGAGCCACAAGTTCCGAGATGAAGATCCGGTGCTCCGGAATGCTCAGGTCCGCCGTGAACAGCTTGGGCCGGATGTTCATGCAGAACGTATTTCCGTTGAGGAGCCCCAGCTGGGACTGGACGGACTGGTGACGAATGAGGTGCTTCTTGGGTGGGACGGTGTCGGCCAGGACCTCCCGATGTGGTTTAATAATGTCGTGCAGCGGCTTGTCCTCCAGTTTGGCCAGCAGCTCCAAGCACTGCATGCTCTGTTCCCGGAGATTGGTGATGGGGCTCGTGAGCTGCTTCACAAATTCCAGGGTGCAGTCATGGAGGGCCTTCTGGCGCAACGGTGCCACCGCCGGATCACTATTCTGGGCGCAAATGTGAAGGATTTTGTTCACGTTCTCCTTGGCCTTGTCCACGGCCCCACTGGAGACCTCCCCCGTGAGATCCGTGAGGACGAAGAACATGCCCTTGATGATGACGTACTGGTGGGTGAAGATCCATTTTGTGGACATTTTGTCCAGGAAATAGCCGATGGCCTCACAACCGCCCATCTTCGCATACCAGGCTCGCTCGTAGCACAGGGCGCACATCTTCTCCGTTATGAGTTCCACCATGGGCAGGAAGCATGCCTACACCATCCAATTCATTCATTTTTATTATTAGAGAGATCTTCAATTATGACAGCAAATCTGATGAGATCAAGAAATTAGGACCACTTCCCACTGCAGAAGCACACTGACAACAGCAATAATAGTAATACTAATAATAATAATAAAATAGTACGACACCGCCGCCTCACTCACTCTTTCCTTCGATCCCACAATGTTGATCGCACAGTTCGTTATGATTGCCAGGCCTAGAAGGGCAGGTTTCTTCATTTCCTTCTCCTCACTGGCCAGAACTTGAGCAATGCCGTCAAAAAAGACGTACGGGTCCATCCCAGTCACATACTTCCCCGCATGAGGACCCACTTGCATGGCACATGCCACCATGGTCAAGTGTCTCAGGAAAGGGACGAGGAAGCTGTACACGTCCTTCCGAATATCCTTCACCCCAGTGGCGTAGAACATGCCGGATATGGCTGCGGCAAACGTCTGCCTATTTCTCTCCTCCAGGTAGCGGTAGATCCCCATGTTGTTTATGTTCGGAATGTGAACGATTTCGGACTCCGAGTTGGACCGATCCAGCACTATCTTGTTCACTGAGAACCGATCCCCTTCAAAGTTCACCCCCGCCATGAGGTATAGCTTGAGGAGCAGCCACGCGTGTTTCTTGTAATGCATGTCCGCCGTCACGCTCGGTTTCAACAGGTTCACGGCACACTCGACCGCCTTCTCAAAGGGGAGAAGCACCGGCATTTTGTGATCCGGGAAAACCAACTGGGCACACGGACCAATCACAGTCTTATCCCCATGCTCCAGTTTCTGAGGTTCGACGAGCATTTTCCGGTTGCTCCCGCCGAATTTCCCCAGAATTCTGTTGTGTTCCAACCAAGCATTGGTAAATATCATTATTATTTTTCCACGGGCACGTAAATCAGGCTAATGTAAATAAATAATGCACACCGAAATGCTACAGTTGCCGTGGAGTCATTAGCAGTCCTCAGAGTTCGCCACAGAGCTTGCATGAGATCTGCCCGGACGGGCTGGATATGTTCATACAAAAACTCGGGCTGTAGGTTGTCCACACAGAGCTCAAGGGTGCGGAGACCTTGACTCACCAAGGTTGGAGATCCATTTAGCGCAGAAACTAAAGGATCCATCAGCATGGGTAAATACGGCAACAAGCTGCTGAGGCGTACAGGTACTGTGAGACAGAGTTCAACGAATAAATCCTTCATATGCTGTTTGTGCAGGCCAGACTGCAGGTTGTTCAACCCTGGAAACAAGGCAACGTCCACTAATTAGAATAAAAATTCACGGAAAATTTCAAACATGCCGCATAGTACACTTACCTTGCAATAAGCTCGGTAGCAGAGGTAAAAATTCTTGGTACAGCAGATCGTGGCTTCCTCCCCCGATGGAACGAAAGAGGGCCCGGAGTAGAAGAAAATAATTGTAAGGGTCCTTCGCGTTCAGAGCCAGTTCCATTGATCTGGGCAAGAAATTTGTAAGCAAGTGTCACATATGCGATGTATCATGTATTGAATCTATAAGACCGGCGCACACCTGTTGACAATGTCACGGAGATGAGGTCGGAGCATCTGCTCATTCTGCTGCGGGAAGAGGTTGACAGAGCCGAAGACTAACTTGAACAAGCGCAAATACAAGTTGCTCTTCTCCACATCCTCGCCCATCTCCGGCATCTTGTTCAAGAGGTACTCCACGAGGATTGTGGCAAAAATTGCAGATGTTGACGGCGTTGCCAACAGATTATTCGCGACGACCTGAAGCGCACTGTTCTCAAATATCCGCTCCACCATGTAATCGATACTAACTGTAAAAATCTCCCGGAATGTGTAGGTGTTCAAGAGGGAAAACTGAAAGTAAGAAAATCAATCATTCGTAGAATAAAACTTATTGTCCGTACGACAGCTGCCCACTGGTTTCAAAAATACATGGTTAAATTGAGCTGGCGCTAGTAATATCTCACAATATGATAAAGAGAGTCACTGCTACATCACTGAATGATGTCTTGGACAGATCCAAGGTTGTGGAGGATAATAATAAATTATTGTAAACACAGGACCAAATATCATCGGCATATTTCTGTTCCATCTGTAGCTCTTGCTGCATTTACCTTGAATATTTTTCAAATTATCTCACCGAAATTTCCTTTGAGCAAAATGAATTAGCAGTCGTTTTTCTCTATTGTTCCATTCGGACCACTTCATTACAAGTCATACAAGAAATACTTCCGGCTACATTTGTAAACACATCACCACAGCGTACCCTGTTTACAATTGTAAACGGTCGATCCCTTTCATATAAAAAGTTCTACTTGTATTCTAACACAATCAATCTGGAAAGCATTCTGAACGCAGAAAATCGAAAAATAAAAAAGGAATGTTCACAGTAAAACGAAGAGAATCGTCCATACCGCGGACAGGGTCTAAGTTTTACATTATAAATTAAGCTATATTTTAAGTATAGTATATTACGTTTACATTTGTAATCATTTCCAAGAGAGAAGCCTGCCGCAAGCGAAGCAAGTCTCCGAAAACAACTGAGAGAAGATCCAGTGCAGTGACTATCCACACTGAGTGCAGCTACACACCAGTCACTACAACTCGACCACTTTTAAGCTACAAATTTGTGCTCACCGATCCTGCAAAGTGTTCCAAAACTTCCTTCTCCTCCTTCGATCTCACTCCTTGACTCACTTGCCTGGTAGGAGCCACTGAATTAGCATTCACCGGTGAGTTCGTTATTGGGCCATTGACTGAGTATATGTCAACAGACTTTAATCCCCACCGCATGAGTTTCAAGTAGATTTCTGTCTCTTTGGGGGTAAATTGCTTGTAGGTAGTGGTAGAACTTGTACCCGTTTCTGCCGCAGTACCCTGTGACGTGCAAATATTGTAGTAAGCAACCTCAAGAGTACCAACTGTACCACTACAGGACATGGTGTGTTGTAGATAGTACCTTGCAAGAGGCGATTCCCCATGAAATAGTTTTGATGGCGCAAACAACCGTCTTGATTAAAGTTCGACATTCAACAAAAGAATAATTATTGAGAGAGGCCAGGGGGAATGCACCATATTTACGGGGCTCTTCTCTGCTATCCCCATTCCCTTTGGTTAAACTGAATAGGTCGTCTTCAATTGACTCCGGGCCTGCCAGAGCTTTCAGTTCCACCTTCTTCGGCGGGGTTGTAGGAGTTTGATTTACAGCCAAAGTACCACTACGAGTACAAAAATTATGATATTTTTCCAATGCGTATTTTATTTTACGTTTACGACTTACTATTTCTCCAGAAAGAAGGGGACGTGCACTTCGGCGAAAACTCGAAATTTGAGTACTAAGACTTCCAACATCCGCATGAGTATTTCGCGACCGTTCCCTCCTTCGGAATCAGTCTTTTGGCGAATGCTTTCCACCAAATTGAAAATTAACTTGCAAGACATTGTTTGAATGCTGAAAGAGAAACCAAAAAGTTGGTAAGAAATTCATGACTCGCACTATGTGGTGCTAGGGAGTGTAAAACACATATTGGATGCAATTCTCACCTCAGAGGTAAACTATCATCATGAACATGACATGCAAAAAACATCACTGCGCGATTTAGATCTGGTAGACTCAAGTGCTGCCGGACGTGGTGCACCAAGTCAGCTAAAGTACTATATGCTAACGGGCGCATGGTTTCATTTACTGTCCACCCTCGCCCAAGGAGCACGTCTTCGTCAAATAGGTCTTTCATATGTGGTACAAATTCTTGAAGTAATATAATACATGTCAATTAAAGAGCCACATGTATAGTGAGAAATTTGGAGCTCATCAATACTTACTGAATCTCAGTTCCGTGGCCATTATGTGACGAGCGGCGATAAATAGCTCCCGTCGGAGCGATGCTACCTCCATGGGACATAGATTCAATAAATTTATAAGCCCTTGGACAAGCAAATCGCTGTGCTGCACCACGAGATCTTGATACAACTTGATGATGTACGCTAGGAACGACAGGGTCTTAACCTGAGCGCCCATAAATTCTACTAAAACTTCCCGGTTGAAGTTTGGATTTAGCCTAAAAATACAAAAATAAATGTAGTGAGCTAAAGCTATCAACATGTTTTTGTGGGTATGCAGCAACTGTGGAATAACAATTCGGTACTTTTCCCACAGATTCCGTTAGACATGAACTAATGGACAAAATACAAGTCTACATTCAATAACAATTAACGAAAATAGTTCTCATTTTAACAAAACGAATAAAAGTCAGTACCTCTGCTGATCACTGGGCTGTAGTGTTATTGTGTTCATAACTATTGGAATGAACTCTGCCACTTCCTGCTGGACATTGCTTTTATAAATCTGATACATGAGAACGACAATAATGGGCAGTTCCTGCAATACTTTTAAAGAGTTGCTCGATCTGGGCAAGACGTTGTACTGTGAAAACATCCATACGGGAAATTACTTTCACCCCAATTCATAGCAAAAATACTACAAGATTGACTTTTACGTCGCATAACTGTATTTCATCAATTACCGAAATGCCGTTACCATCCACCGTCTTCTTGTCGCTCTGAAAACTGGTGGCTGCGTAGATCTCGTCTAAAGTTGAACTTACATTCACATCATTGATATCCTTAATTTTGATCAGATTCTTCGGCTCAAAAATTTTGTCCATATGACTCTTGAGATCACTATACACTTTTTTAACAAAGAGAAGAAATTGCTGCACGTCTTGAGAGAAAGGAGGTCTATACTGTTTATGGAGTTCAATGATGATTCGTAAGCAGATTACAACATTTTCCTCGTTATCAATTTCCACAAGTTTGAATGTTGTATTCAGGATCTGCTTTACGTAGGGTCGAAGCATATCATTCGGGGGTAAGCGATGAAGAATCTCCAGTACTGCTTTGCGTGCTTGCTATGTACCAGAAATAGAGCAAACTTTAACTAGGATACCAAGCTACATTGCTGAGAACATTTTCACCTTCACAAACGAAACGTGATCGACGACATGAGATTTTTACAGAAAAAACTAACCTGTGAAGCAAACTCTGCCACAAACTGAGGCTCTCCATCCTGTAAGAACTTTAGGAAAATCGGTATTCCAATTTCAACAAACTGTTGATAAAACGGCGATGCTAAAATTGCCTGTCAATTCATTTATGAAGCATATTTTTTATTAGTAAACGTGTCTTTCGAACAACGTCCCTTTTATCACATTAAATAATACGATATCCTTATACTAAACTTACTTCGAAATTTTCATTGATATCCTGAGCTGTCTTTACTTTAGTATCATCCTTCACGTTCGCATCTACCAGGGTTGGTAGAGCGTTCAAATACGTCTCCATTTCGACAAAATTATTCCCAAATTTAACTACAATTATATTTTTCTCTGTTTGGCATTTTGGATCCTCCGTTTGTACACGGCCGCTTCGAATCCAATTTTAATTACGCGCCTTCAACCAACGATTGCAGCCGGACTATACTGATCTCAGCAGATAGGGGGCATACCTATTGTTGGTGGTATACCTTACACACATACGCATACGCTTCCTCACATGTTGAAAATGAACAGCTCTGGGTAGTGCAATGTTATATGCAGCTTTGTGTTTGGTTTGCACTCATAGGACAACGCTCACGTTGCTTTTTGAAGCTATGCACTCAATGACTCCACTGTAATCTTAATGGTTCTTGTCCAGTGCTCAAGCAGTCTGGCATCTCCACGATCTTAGGGTCCCAGCTGTGTTTAGGGTTGCTAAAGGCTGTTAATTATATATGGAATGGATTTGAATGAAGCCTAAGGATGCGTTGACAGCTTACACTTTGCGTTTGTTTAGCTAGTAATGGAAAATGCTCTGCTAATTATCATCAGGATATTTACTCATACATTTTGGTGATTCCATATTGATTGCAGAGGTTTGAAAATCAAAGCATTTTTGAGGATATAGGATTAGGGTTGATTGAAAAGCATGAGTATGGGGATTGAGAATTTAGAATTGAAGATTACAAATTGGACTCTCAAGGTTAGGATTGTTAATTAGGATTAAGGATTGAGGACTAGTCTAAAATTTCTAAAATTAGGCTTCTGGGATTAAACGTTTCAAAATTTGTGTAGTAACTCGGACGTTGTCTTATTCACTCCTTTTTTGTCCTACGGCATTTTATCGGCAATATTTCCAGCATTAAGTGCATAAAAAATAGTTTTGCGTGCCAAAATGAAGGAGCGAATCAGATTCAGGTTGAAAAATGTCATCTTCGAAACCGAAGAATGACAATTTAGACTTCAGTCACGAATTTTCGTTTTAGTGACTGTTGGGGACACTTTCTCATACCGTGTGCTGAACGATGCCGAAGCCAGCTGTGAAAAATATGCAAGACTTACCTTGAGAGGACGTTGGCTTCTTTTCAAGTTTTACTCCCAATGGGGTTTAATTCTAATCACCTCACTTGGTCTAGGATTGAGGATTAGTATTGTCCGCAAAGTAAATTAAGATTGAAGGATGAGGATTAAAATCAATCCTCAATCCCAATTCTCAAGTTAATCCTCAATCCTAATTCTCAAGTAAGTACTCAATCCCAACTTAGACTTGGGGTCCCCAAGCTTAAATTTCATCCTCTATTTAATCTTCATAGCTTCGAGTTTCTATAGCTTCATGTAGCTATGTTAAGCCTGTATGTTTGC
The DNA here is from genome assembly GCA_009870155.1 of Pseudobourletiella spinata. NCBI lineage: Eukaryota > Metazoa > Arthropoda > Collembola > Symphypleona > Bourletiellidae > Pseudobourletiella > Pseudobourletiella spinata. Next base: position 27,546 of record WJFA01000590.1, read on the forward strand.
AATATTAAACAGAAGAATTCATGACGCCCCAAAAGTTTCGTGACTTCCTATGCCAACGGTAGGTCCTTGCGGAGCTGACAGCGGACTCCGGGACGTCATTTTCACGGCATTTGTAACTCTACATCACGCAGTAACTGCAAATTCGAAGAATGATAATGTCTTACTACAGCCTTGATGAAATTTAATTAAAATCGATGTTCAATGACCATTCTTGACTGAAATAATATAATTATTTTGCCCTTAAATAACAAAACGCCGAGAATTGAAGGGATGTGTCCTGTTGCATGATTGATCTCACGCGATAATTACAAAATTTACTTTAGGCTTTAAAAAGTACGATTGCTGCTGCCATGAATAGCACGAAAAATTGGATTCCAGAATCTAGATTTCATCTAAATTCGTCAGCCTTATGATTCGTAACGAGAAAATGGTTAAATGCGACGCATCTCCTCCTCCTGCAATTTGCATGCACTAGCACTAAGCCATACAAATGATGTTTTGCTGTTGGGGCACGTTGCCACACGCTTGTTCGCGGTCAGCTGAAATTGAATTGAAATGTGAGATTTATTAATAAATACTATTTTGCATTCGGAAGCGTAAAAGTTTAAAAATTCAGGTTTCAAATTCCAGGTTTGTATTCTCGGATAATAAGTGTCGAGTATTGTTCGAATTTCTCATCAGCGGAGCCTCGCAAATGTAGTGGAGCTGGCGGATGCAATTTTCATTTGACCACCGATACCTTGAGAAGTATAAAGTTTTTAGACTAATTCATAGGCGAGTTTCTACACAATGAGCGATCATATGTTATTGATATTTAGCTCAGCAGTACCTATTACGTGGATCCATGTACAGACACATCCACTGGTCGGTAGGTGGTAAGTGTTGAACGTTTGCTGATACAAAGGCGCGCTGGTTGTCGATGTCAGTCCCCTGGGCTGCCCAAATCCACCGATCATATGCCCACATCCCTCCAATCCAGCGACCCAACTGAGCTGAAAGAAGGAATAATCAAGGTCGCTGGGAGGCCTTTGAAATACGATAAGTTACTATCGGAACTTTATCAGCTGTTAGAACCTTTACCCAATTCCCGCCTTTCAAGGTAGTTTCTGAGCGAATTGTCTTCATACTCCGTAGCTAGTACAGCCAACTGAGAGTCCTGATCCCTGCACCTAAAGTGAGCTTCTTGCCACGACGTGATTTCAGTGCTTAGGAAGTAGCAGCTATTTGCCAGCCGAATGTAGCGTTTGTTAGGGCACCGATACCTCTGCTCACCTGCCAAGTTAATTGCAAAGTCAAATTTTATAGTTCCTCAGTTCCATTGTAGTCATGTTCCGAGAGGCTATTAGAGGAACTTGATTCGGTTGTGAGGACAATGACTGCAAAGGGTTTCAATATTGTCAACAATTAATGCAATATATATTACCTGAATAAACAGTGTCAATCATACTGCTACTAATAAGCAACAGAATGAAAAGGCGGATACTAATTTCTGCCATTGTTATAAGAAAAGGTCCAAGCCGTATCCACTTGCAGTTACACTCTCACCCGCAGTAACTACGATATTTCAATCACTTGGCGAGATGTGAGGATGTGACAGTCGGGGTATCTTGGGATGAATGATTCGCTCACAGATGCCCGCTTATTGGGCCACAGCCCCAGCAGCTCGACAAAAGGACAGAAAAAGAGTAAATATGGGAATACAGAAAGTCGATGGTTTTTTCACTTTAGAAACATTTAACTTTAGTCGGGGTCAAATGTGAACTGATTTATCCCTACTTTAAAATATACACACCTATCAAGCAATTCAGAATTCAAAAATGTGAGTACAGTGGACCAGCGTGGAGCTATAGCTTTACATGGGTGTAAAAGAGGGACGATACAGGATGCTTCTCAACCGTGACTACGACTGTGAGATGGGACTTCTTTCCTGAATTTAGGATCAAGACTTTTTACATGCAAACAAACGTAGACACAGATATTCGGCATCTTTATTTGAAGAAAGAGAGGCACGCTGAGGAATCTTAGCAGTCATTCTGTTAATACCCAAAAAAAATAAATTATTGCGCTGGTATGTGTGCGTCAATGTGTTACTGTTGACTATGAGTACCGTACTCATAGTCAACACCAGCACATTGACGATTTCTTTGCTCTCGCCTGGTTTTTGTCATCTGGTCGTCTTGTAACCCCTGTGCATGTGTAGTCGGTAGCTCGGTGTCCAAAAATATGACACGGGAGGGTGAGAAAAACAAGATGAGTGCATCGAGTTTTCACTTTTGGAAGCTCTCGTGAATCTTTCCCCACCATTACGTAGTAGATATTCATCCTCCCTCTTCCTTGCAGATACTACGTTTGTACAATAATGTGTCGGTCTGAAAATGATGTCTCAGTTTTCTAAAACTGACAGTGAACGACCGTTGAAAACTGATTGCTTGCTCGAATAACTTTCTACAGTGTTTGGGAAGCCCTCTAGAATTTCCTTCCACCATACAATAAAATTATAAAGTCTCCCAACAGCCAAAGTAAGCGGTAATCGCAGAAGGATGAACCATGCTTACCTAATCTTGTTTTGGATTAGATATTCATGCCTTTCATTTAACTATCATCAACGCTCAGTGAGTGACGCCACAGCGTAAACATCAAACTGGATGGTGTGGTTATGATTATAACATTGCTACTCATAAATGACTAACTAAACAAGAGTAGATGGAAGTAAGCGCGCCGTTACATGAAAGCATTACACGTCACCAATCGACTGCAGTGGTACATGTGTGATTCAGTGATTGCTCCAGTCTTGTATATAACAGAGGAAAAGGTTCTTTGCGAACACTGCCAGCTTTTAGAGGTGATGTCTTAGTAGACGTCTAAAGTCAACTTGTCATAAAGTATTTTTGTACGAATTTGTTAAGATTCTAGCGTTAGTTGTTTCGTTCTAAACGAGAATTCTTTTTGGAATTGTGGTGTGAATTTACTGTTGTCATTGATAAGTTCTAGCAGGTACGGTAAAGTATATACACTTTAAGTCGTCCAGCCGGTGTCTTTTGCATGGTGTAACCAACCTACGTGCGAAATTTATTGGGAGACATGGTTTGTGATACATCAATATTATAATGTATATTTTTTCAGGGTTTTAGGAAGAACAGCATTGAGACTTTAACTGAAGGAAGATGTGTGATGCAAATGAAAATGAATCGACGACGTCGGCAAGGTCGTTGATTTCAAATTTGGCCGTAGAACCCATGGGAAAAGTATTGGTAAAGGTGAGAGAAAATATTCACTGATTTAATTTTCTTCTATAACTGGGAACTTTCTAAAAATTCTACGTGTATTTAGTAATTTGTTCGGTTGATGACGTGGTGTAGTGAGTAGTCAACATCTAGTATTGTCTCATTCCAAAAGTTGATTGTAGCAGTATATGCATGTAGATTTCGATTCTTATTTTAAATTTTTGTGATGGCGGACGGTCGAATTGCTTCAGTTTTAACAAAGTTTGAATATTTTAAGGACATGTGGCGAAATAATGGTTTCCATTCAACCTTGGTACCGTAGCCATAAAATATGCATGAGCGTTGGCTTAGGTGTGATAAAATATTATACGCACAGATTTAAAGAGATTTTGTTTCCCTTCTGTGTACAAAGGCTCAGTTCAATGAAGATATACGTCGGGTCCCGATTCACAATGAGGATATCACTTACGACGAGCTTGTGTTAATGATGCAGCGGGTTTTTCGGGGACAGCTCAAGCAGGATGACGATATCGTTATTAAATATCAAGATGAAGGTTAGCGTTCAAGTTCATTCCTGTCTGCACATCGGTAATCTGGTGTAAAAACGTGGTTATCTGTTATAATTTTCTCTTCCAGATGGTGACATGGTGACGATCTTCGACTCAGCTGACCTATCCTTTGCTATAACCTATTGCCGAGTACTGAGGCTCAAAATTATCGTGAAAGAAAAAGAGGATCAGGATAACAAGGAACAAGTGGATAAGTTGAAAAACGTTGGTATAAGGGTAATACGAAGAGAACTGAAGGAGCTTCGGGACAGAGCGAATCGTTTACTTGATATACTGGACACAGAAATCGAGAACAAAACGCTGGTCGAAAAACCTGATGAATCAGTCACCGCGGATGTGGAGAAAATTGACCTAAATAATATAAAGGTAATTGAATTTAAGAGGAGCCTTTTTAGTTCAGACTGCCTTCGGGATTTAAACTCCTTTCGTTTTCGTTTCTCAATCCAGTTACTAAATGGATCTAGCAGTTGCGGTGAGGCAGTAAAAGAATCATTGCCACAAATTCATCCTCAGCACTTCCCGTCTAATTCTGGTCCTCCTGTCCAACAAAATTCTGTTTTCCCCGGCAACCCGAACCAGATGCCAAATCAAATCAATCATTCACAGTCAAATGTATCCGTGGGTCTTCCTCAGAGTCACAGTCAGCCGCCAGGTCATCATCAGCTACATCCTGTTGTTAATCAAAGTCCGCAAGTACCATCCACTGGCTCAACTCACATTCCTCCACTTGGATTGCACCAGCAACAGATGAATCAAATAAGCACTCCTAGTCAATCTGCACCACCTAGCTCGAATATTCTGCCAAGTGGTAGTCAAGGTGTGGGAAATCAGCAGCCAACCTCAAGCACCGGTGCTTATCCACCAGCGTCTTCAGTTCCGTCCGGCTTTACTAACTATCAGAACTATGGAAATCAGTACATGGTGGGAAATGCAGGAGGATATCCTAACAGTAGTTTGTACGGTCGACCACCACAGCCCACTGGATCCGGTGCCCCACCACCACCACCTGGTACCCAGCCGAACTCAACCCCAGTGCAACAACAGCCACCACCATCCCAACCTCAACAGGGTCAGCAGCAACAGCAACCACAATCCTTTCAAGGGTATCAAACTGGGAATTCTCCACTGAATTTACCTCCCACTTCAGCTTCTGACGCTTATGGTCCCAGTGGACAACTGCCTCCTGCGGGCGCTGGGCCAGGCTACAATCAATACAGAATGCCAAACACTACACCCAGTGGGACAAACTTTTACGGTCGGCCACAAGCTCAGATGGGCTACAAATAAGGACTGTTTGGTCTAATGAACTAGAGGTCTAATGCATGTGTGAGTCATATCAGCCATAATTTATTTTAGAGTGCTCTGAGTAAGCATGTACCTATTATGCTGGCAAGTAAATTTTAATCGTTCCGTAAGTTGCAGGCTCTTTAGTGAATTCGGATGTTTGAAAGGTACTGAATCACCATACCTACGTGCAGTTATTTATTTAAATCTTAATTTGCTCGGATGACTGTCTTGAATGTTTTGAACGAACTTGAACATAGATGGCTTTATTCAAATTTATACCACGACACAGTGTAATAAATCTGGTACCTGAGATCGACCTGGAGAAATTCTTTGTTCCATATGTTTACAGAAGTGCCTGAATAAGTAGCAACGACGCAAGGAGCAACTACACCATTGAGCTGGTCCTTCATCAGAAGTTTTTATCGTCAGGGGATCGGACAAATTTTCATTACTCGCAATCACCGAGATTGTGGGCTCCGCCTATGCATAGCGTACCTGCGTTACATCAAAAGTTAAGGTTACGAGTGGGTTTCCGTTAACTTTCTTATAAAACTTATCCAGCCGACTCTAACGAGTAATGCTTGTTAAATGTTTACGCGATATCCCACCGGGACTAGTACCATCGCATAAAGCAGTGTCCAAACCATAGGAAAGTGTCAAACTTTCTTGGGCATGGCGCGGCTTCACGCT
>WJFA01000591.1:0-33297 GCA_009870155.1 Pseudobourletiella spinata
AATGTTCCTACGTGACCTCCTAAACCCGCATAGTGCCCACTCTGTGCTAGGGGGACATGTGGGATCCCCCCCTTGTTAGCATTATTATCAACAAGGGCAATTACTCTATAATTTTCAGGTATGCATGGGTCACCTTTCTTCTGGATCATAACGGTCTCGATTTTACCGAAACAAAGAGGGACATCACCCTGCGTGTAATATGAATTAAAAACAATGAAAATACAGTGAATTATGTGAGAGGGAAGCGATTTCAATATGAATTTAGGCATAAGATCTGGGCTTGGGGCTTTATGCGGGGAGCACCTTTTGATACATATGAGAAGTTTCGTCAAGGGAAGAAAAAAATAAAGGAAAACAGGCTAAGAGGTTGAACCACCGGCATCAGTCACTTCCAAAAAGCGCCAGGATCTCACGGAGCAAGACAACTGACCCTTCTGTTGGAGGGGTTTAGCATGCGCAAGAAAATTTGGAGTTTGTCCATCACCTTCTGTACCTCCTTCTGTTCCTCGGCTGAAGGAGAGATGGGAGACACGTTGTAACCGGTGAACAGTAAACTGTTCATTATATTCAAGTTCTTTTCCTGAAAGTAATCTTTAAAGAGGTGTATGAGACGAGCGGTCATGTTTTTCACACTGGAATGCAGGTGTCGATGTGCTTGCTGTCATGGTCCACTTTTATTTTCATGTCATTGATAGAAATTTTAAGGGGATTTACGTCCCCCCAATAGTTTGGCGAGCTGAGCTGTGTGGTTCAGTTGCTGTGTAGAATAGCATCCAATATGTGGTTATTAGAAGGCTTGGGTTTGGCGGTCAGGTGGCCGAAGATTTCGATGTTATCCAAGGCAGCACTGGTGGTATTGGTGGAGCTGCTATGAGTGGGCTATGTAATTCTCAGGTTACGTAGATCGTGCAAAACATTTTTTATTTTAATAACCAAACCGAGAGGTAGCTTGATTAAAGAGACTACAGTGGTTAGTGTGTTCATACCCTGCAAACTGGATGAAAAACTCGCTTAGCCGTTCCTATCCATACCTGGTACCTAAGCTTTTACTTGAGAGTAATCAAATAGGTCGAGCAAGCCATCCTTGTCAGTGGATGAAAGAGAAAGGCATATGCGCACTCATGCGATAGCTGGACAACAGACAAAGCAGATGACTTGGATGCATGTGTGCACATGCTAGGATGTATGTGTGCATTGACGTATGATATCAGCTGTGTTCCGAGATCCGCTTAGTTCTTGCAACAAATGAATCTCACTGAGCAGATTAATCACTGACTTAAATCTAACAAATACTCTTGCAAAATGTAAAACATATTGAAGGGGCATGCCAGACCGTTCCCATTTTTTTGATCGGAGGATTGTCTAATTCTTCTATTCCATTGTTATTGTTTTGTATTAAGGGATGACCAACAGAGATCAGGTGGGGACTCCAGGGGGACCTCAGCAAGAATTTTGTCGAAGTTAGCGGATTACCAAAAGGCGACGACCACAGAGGTTTCTGGACTACGTTACGCCGCTTCGTAGGGTGCAGACAGCACCTGCACATGGTTCACGGTTGAAGAAGGCAATTTCGGAACCAAGGATAAGATTAGAACTTCATACAGTACTTCTGCAAAAAGCTCTAAAAAGGCAGGAGAGAGGATACGAAAGCGCCATCAGTCAGAAGTAGCCTACAACTAACTTTAAAAGGAGAGAGGCTGGGCGTGGAAGCCTCGGCTCATAAAACTCAGGTAGAAATAAAGAAGAAAATTAAGAAGGGAAGTTTGAGAGACTGAGTAGGATTGACGTGTCCAAACTTTCAGCAAAGGAAGAGAAACTCGAACGGCCTCAATCAAAGCTCCAATCCTACGAGGAAGGAGAAAAGTAATTCGATCCTTTCCTAGCTAACAAAATACATCTGTCGGAGGATTTCATGCCTGATCGGAAAATCGATTTCGTCTAAGCTGATATCAAGATACGGAGAGTAGTACGCGCCTTCGAGCTAGATATTTCCGTCATCGACGCTGCAACCCACACAAGAATGGCCGATATTGAATATTGTAAAGAAAATACAAATAACTGGGATGAACCCGATTGCGAAATTAGAACCCAAACAAGGGTAGATTTGTCTGAAAAATGAAGGTGAGACTTACTGGGCTGAAGCAGAGGAAATCAAATGATGAGGACGGATGCATTTCATTTAATTTTAAGATTGGTACAGTAACACCTCTACTACACAATAGCCGTCAGTTAAGGGTTACATCAAGGTGAGTCTGATCCCTTAATAGACAAACTAGTCAATGTCATTTCCATGCTGTGCGCTCGGGATGTCAGGAAGGTTGAATCAAACATTGCCGGGTAAATTTCAAAATTTGCCACCCGGTAGACCACCGGAAAGGATCTTCGTACACATTACAGCGTAGCACACCCCTTCAAAAAAGGCTACATCTGTTAGCTTTTCGCGGAGGATGTAACCGACGTGGACAATGTGCACTACTTATCGCATACTGGGGTGAGAAATCCCATTCTACTGAATAAGCTCTGGCTTGTATTTGACGCCGCTTCTAGGAGTAACTGGTCTCATTAAGTATTGTCCTCCTGCCAGGACCGGATAAACTTGTCCCATTTTCAGACGTTCCCATGAAGGTCCAAGAGGCCAGATACTCCCATCTTAACCGGATCTGGAACTGGCGACTTAGGTGCTCCATCTGGGAACACAGCTTATTCAAACTCTTGTGTTTAATTGTTCCCAATTTTCGCAATCCTAATATGTTTAAGGACCTTACCCATAATTGATGGGGTTAACAGCCGAAGATCATTCGGGTCCTCGGGTGCAGTTTTCAAAGGCCGGTTATTGACTGCACGGTAGACTCGGGACAAGAACGACTCTTCTGAAGTGTGAAAGCAAGTGTTTCCCAACACACTTTTCAGCAGTTCCTTAATTTTCAGACAATTTGCTCCCACAAAGCGGCGGCCCATGTTCTTCTTCTCTATTTTCCTCCACCAAATCATGTCGAACAAATTAAAAACGTTTGTTTCCTTGCTCAAATGTTGTTGGGGCACCCGTTGATGTTCACACATACCTCCAGGCTGTCAAGGAAGGCATCTGCACTGAGTGACTTGATCAACCCCATTTCTATAAATCAGCCCGCGCAGCGCGAAGCGTTGCATCATCGCACTAGAGGCTACATTTGCAAACTCCGTTTACCCACTTTATTAATTAGCCTTGTGACCCTTCATTTGTCGTCATCTGTCGAGTATGATTGCCACAGAAACTGTTTTGAAAACATACAAAACTCGGAAAACTCAATTTTGTTTTCAAACATAGTTTTGGTCATGTCAGTCCGTCACTTCGTCCATCATTACGTCCGGACAAATCCACATTCGGACGATAACTTGCACATCCTTAATAAGCTCCGTTCGGGCCCAGTTTGAGTAAACATTCAAACTCTAACTGTAGAAAAAATCAAAAGAAACAATCCCTATTTACTTCGTCAAACTTCACTACTGACCTACACACCTAGTGTTTATTAGGTGTAAAATACGCCCGGACTCCCGCAAAGTTGGCACCGCAACAAGCGCTGCAAAGTAACGGTGGAAGCCGGGCTGCTAATGAGGCAAGTTCTTCCTTTCTGATTCTTTCTGCAATACAGACTATTATTTGAATTAAGATGCCGCTAACTCCCTAAAATTTCTCGTATAGTTCTCCTAAATCCGTAATAATGCCAATTAACCGGAGCCGAATCCAACCTGCCTCTGCCCAGAGGAAAGACAAGAGAATGACGAGAGATCTTGGAGACGAATCCCCGGCGGCTCTCTCAAATGAACTTTCAACCTTAAAAGAATGCATGGATAACCTCAAGGACGACATGAAGGGGGAATTGAAAGCCTGAAGTCGGAACTGAACTCCTTCAAAGTGCAAATACAGCGTATGGAAACCAAAAAAGTCGAACTTGTAAAGGAGAATCACTACCTGCAAAAGAAAATCGACGCTCTTGAGGAAAAACTCAAGGATAAAAATCTCATATTCAGCAGCATAGCCCCGTCACCTACTGAAACTAAAGATAGCCTCCTCCGAAGTTTTGAAAACATTATAACAGTAACTTCACGAGGTTTCGACCAAAATTGGACAACTACTCTCGAATTTTAAAAACTTTGGTACCAAACGATTTTTCTCCGCGAGTACTTTAAGAATATACCACTGGTACCGATCGGTGACCACTGGTACCAGAAATGCAATAACTGGGGGTGCAACATCTTATTTTGTTGGAGAATTTTCATATAGGGCAATTTCCAGCCGATTTTCATAAACTTTTTTGTTTGATAGATAATAAATTTTTCGGCTGTCTCCAAAAGTAATTTCGAAAAAAGGCAACTCAGAAAACAAAAGAAGTGAACACAAATCGGCTTAATTCAGACCTCCGACAAAGGACCAATCAAACAACTGCCTGCCAAATTTAAATTACACTGAGCAGCACCGTTCATTGCAACAAACCATCCCTGAATTCTTCAGTTCTGGCCAACTCCAAAAAGTTAGCAACATCTTATACTGGAGCGTCAATGTAATAAACAACTGTTGCAAGGAAAAGCTAAATTAGTGTGTGAAATAATTCTCTCCATATTTTGTTTAAGTGAAACCTGGCACATTAACCTGAATTTCAGTGACAAAATTCTCAATTGTGGAATATTCCCTTCAGTTTCCGTAGGTGTAAAGGACGTGGTTGATATAAAGGCGGATTTATTATCATGTCTAAAGCTAACGTACAACAGTTTGTGACCATTTTAAGCGTAAATGGTCACTACATTGTAGTCAACATCGAATTTTTTGGTAACATATCTGTACATATAATATTTTATGTCCCTCCATACCGAAATTACGATAATACCATGAATGATATATTTGACTTATAAAGCTACAAGACTGACGAACCCTATAATTGTGGGTGACCTAATTGCTGGGACTCTTACTCGACAATCCTTCCCTAACTCCAATATGCAACTTTGCAACAACTGCCACCAACAAAGACAGAACTTCGCACCAACGTGGAAAACTGCTCTCATGATAGAAGAAAACTGTAATGCTTAACGGTCGTAGTGCGTCGGATGGGGATGGTCGGATGAACCTTACCTTTACCTTTATAAACGCTAACTGTGCTAGTACCATTGTCCTTATAATTTGCCGGTGCTCTGAAACCGTTTTAATTTCAGATCTGCAAGTATTTGAAAAAGGTAAAAGCGAGCATCTACCGATTTTACTCACCTCTGAGCAGAGAAAAGCCCACTCCAGACACCCCTCCGAACCCCGTGCGGCAAAATCCATTGGAACCCCAACTGTGATTTCAAGTTCAAGCTAAATCTCCACAAAAATATCTGAAAATCAACTACAAGATCGTGATCCACGAAGCCTCAACGAAGCCATCACCCTAGCTGCAGCAAATTTTAGTATGACTTCCTAGTAGCAACGGCTTCCACACGAGTAAAAAAATAAAGGCCCCACAGGGTTTGAATGTATTTGTAGAAGTCTGTTAATAGAGCTCTTAGATCTATTCGTAAGTTCAAAGAACCTCATTTCGACTCTCTCTCTTCTTCTGGTATTTACTGCAGTACTGTGGTAGATACTGGTATTTGCAAGCGAAATTACTGAACCAATAAAACGAGGTCAATTTGTACAACATATAGCGGCAAGGAATTCTGGACTCTTATTAACCAGTTTAGAGCTAGGAGGGGGACAGCTGTCACAAACAATAACGAATTGTATGAATGGTACAATCAATACACTAGTGTTTTCCAATGTAACGAGCCCGCAGTGCTCCAAACACGACAGTGCAGTGTTGCATTGGACACATTCTCACTACACTAGATAAGGGAATTACGCATGCTGAGCTTAACAGTGCGACTAAAAAACTAGCCACAAACAAAGCCCCCGGTAGCGACGGTCCCAAATAACCGACGCTCTGTCTTCACTTTAACTGACAAAATATACATTGAGTGGGGATTCCTCCAAGGGGAAATCTTATCACCCTTAATATTTATAATATGCATCGATTTAATTATGCGGTCCACATTAAATCTCCCAGGAGTTATCAGTGGTAGGAACGTGAACTCACTACTTTTCGCAGACGACATAGTACTGTTAGCATGCAATCAAAGCGAACTGCAACGACTAATAAACAGGACAGCACAGTGTTTTCTTAATAATCTTAATATTAACCTCAGTAAAACTAAAGTTTTCGTATTCAAGAAATGAGGAAAATTGTCTAAGGAGGTTACATTTAAGTGTAATTGTCACCGATTTGAAATTGTTAAATCGTACATCTATCTAGGTACACTTCAGCATTTCAGGAAATTTCACTGTGCCTTCGAAAATTTTAGCCAAAAAAACAAAGCAGTCACTTCTAAGCTCTTTAATATCATATACAGAAGTAAAATTCACAAGATTGAAGTTTGTATTATGCTATTCATCTCATTAGTTTCAAATATATGGCTGTACGTATCACCTTTATGGACATTTAATTTCGTAGCACAGATTGTTATGGTGGAGACGAATTCCTCAGACGTCTCTGTAACACCCCCAAATCTGTCCCACCTTACGCTCTGAGCCTACAATTTAATACCATTATATTAAATTCTACCTACTCAAGGCAACCATGCGATTTCTACACCGCGCTGTTATTTTCAAAGGCAAGGATTCTATGAGCAGATGTTGTTACTTCGCCATAGAACAACGCAATTGTCCATGGATCCGCTCACTTAGGAGGTTTTTAGGGGAAGCTAGCTGTCCTAACCTACTCAATAACTTGAACCCCAACTATTTTAAAAACAATTTTAAGAAGATATGCCTAACCTATAAGAATGCTAATTCATGAAGACGTGCGACTGCTCATTGAAGACCCTAGACTTATCACCTTCCGAAAAATTATAACCCAGGAGTCGGCAACTTATATCGTTTGAATTTACCTCGGAATGCTGTAATAGTTCTACATAATATCCTAACTCACCCCTTATACCTGTAAAAATCCGTCTATCTAAATTGTGTTAATAAGTGTTGGAGAAGTAATCAAGAATACAAGTGTGAACTTTGCAACTTAGGAGAAATCAAGGATGTATACCACGTCATGTTCAGAGGTCCCGATTACGCGGCTCCGAGAAGCCGCTTCCTACAAAAATACATGATTGTGGACAGAGACAACTTCCTCACGTGATCAAAGAAGACTCAAGCAAAATTGATCATTTAAACATTTCATTTTCGCTACAATCTATGCGTATCCGTGAAGTGCATCTAGATTTCCTAAGCTGAAAAGCGAGTAGGACTCGCAATTTTAATTTCATGCAATGGTTATCTCACATGCTGAAATGCCTTCCTTTATTTTATTCAATCTGTTATTGTAAGGGCTGTGGCCATGTCAACTAATAAACTTGAATTAACTTAAATCTCGAACCCTTACGAATACGAACAAGTGGCATGAACCTATTGATAAAGGATTGCGAACCAAAGCCTATTGATTTTGGTCACCAATCGTCCATAATGTCATTTTGATGGCAACAGTTGACCAAACTCTCATTTCCATATAAATAATCGCCACAGAAACATGTAAAATCTAGTCGAGCGACATAAGACAACAGCCGTAAATTCGGAATTTCAAAAGTGTCAATTTCGATTTTCAAAATAATTTTTTTGGTTGTGCTATCATCTTTATAAATGATTTTTTTTGTTGCGCCCATCCTTTTGGTCGGGTGATACCCGTTACACTTTCTTTCGCTGCAATGAGTCGACGCACCGCCTGGCAGTGCATCGTCGTACTAGAGGCTACGTTCGTAAGCTACGTACGTTTAGCCGGTTTAGTAAGTAGCCTCTAGATTCTTTAAAGTTTTGGTGCTGTCCGTCCGGACAAATCCTTTTTGGGATGATAACTCACGAACCCGCACGTATGTTAGCATGCGATATGAACATATGGATACGGGACGGCGTACCAAAGAAGCCTATTGATTTTGGTCACCACTGCCCTTGTCCTTGAGGTCATTTTGATGACAATAGTTTACCAAACTCCCATTTCCATGTTAAGTGTCGCAACAGGAACATAAGGAAACTGGTCGAGTGACACAAAACTGTCGTAAACTTCACAATTCAATTTTTTCTAAGCTTGCATTCGTTACGCCAATTTTCTTGTCGATACCCGCCACGCGGAGTATTGCCCTTCTGGAGACTATTTTCGTAAACTCCGTTTACCCGGTTTATTAAGTAGCCTCTCGGTTACTTTGTAGTTTTGGTCCTGTCCGTCCGTCATTCCGTCCGGACAAACGATCGGGTAACTTCGATGGGCAACTCACGAACCCGGACGCATATTAACATGCGGTTTGGACCTGTGGATAGGGGACGGCATTAAGAGTATTCTGCAGGATGCAGAACGACCCTCACTATGTTTTTACTATGGATGTTTATTACCGAATAATTATTTCAGGATTTAGTACCATCAGTAAAGATTCAAATTAATTCAGCTTATTACCAAATTTTAGAAACGTCGAATTTGGGTTCAATCGTCCCTTGCTTTATAGAATTTAAATACATACACCAAAAACATGGTTTATGAGGTTGGTGCTGAGGGAGGACGGCTACCGAATTGTGTATATCTAAGTAGTGATCGTACTCGACTGATGACGAAAAATGAGGGGTTTTGTCTATTAACGTCACTTTTACGACTCGAGCGACTGCACTAAATGTGACCAAAATCCATACACTTCTGAAATGGCTAATCGACTAGTCAACACCCCATGTCAATGTTCGACTTGGTTCGGGATTTATCGATCGAAAAAGCGGACGGACGGACAAACCGTAAACAAAAAGTGCCCTCCAAGGCTACTTAACAAACCGAGCAAACGGAGTTTACGAAAGTATCCTCTAGTACGACGCACCGTCTGGCGGTGCATCGATTCATTGCTGCGAAAGAAAGTATAACGTCTATCGCCTTCGCCCCACTAAAAAGGTGGGCGCAACAACAATAAAAATCTATAAAGATGATAGGGAAACCAAAAAAATAATTTTGAAATTCCAACTTGACTCTTCCGAATTTTGTTTTATATCTTCAAAACAGTATAAAAAAGTTTTTGATGCAATCACACTCGACAGATGACGAAAAATGAGGTGTTTTGTCCATTAATATCACTTTTACGACCGGCAGGACTGTACCGATTGTGACAAAAATCAATACGCTTCTGTAATGGCTAATGCTATATAGACTGATCAAGACCGCATGTCAATCTTCGACTTGGTGAGGGAGTTATCGACTGAACAGACGGATGGACAAACTGACTACATGGAGTAACTTATAACTAAGGCGTGCCAAAAGCATAAAAAGCATAAGTATACGCCATTTTACGTGCTACCCCGTTTTACCCCATATCTCTGGTACCAGCGGTCACAGATCGGTATCAGTGGTATATTCTGAAAGTACTCGCCAAGAGGGATCGTTTGGTACCAAAGCTATCAAAATCCAAGATAGTCGGCAGACTGGTCGAAACCTCGTGAAGTTACTCAATATAATCGCTTGAACTTCTACGACACACTGAGACTGTGTATTCAAATTGAGACGCCTCCTCCACAGCGCAGGAGTCCCTCAAACATCGTCGTCTCCTGCAATTATTCTGAAGCTCGTGACACCGAGATTTAGTCTAAGGCTCATCTGTTAAACCAGCCAATAGTATAGAAAATTATTCGTAATCCTTAACTGATGTATTGAAAAATTTCTTCACTGAAGGTGAGAAACTCTGAATCCGAAAATTTTATTCCGGACGTTACTGTAATAATTGTGATTGAGATATTCGAATTATGATTCCGACTGTAAAGTCGTTCGGATTACGATAGCGATTCCATAAGTAAAAGCATTCGGATGGAATTGAGATTGAAATTGCCATTATAATCGTAGTAGCCACCTCTAGTGCAGAGCTTCAAAGAAATCGGTACCATTCGTAGTTTGTTGATGTGGAAGCTGAACCTATTTATGCATCTCAGGTGCAGTGATGCTGGGTGAAACCGCAATCAATGTATGAAGTCGGCATGCTTTTCAAGACTGTCTCAATTGCAATGGAAGAGTCAATGCATTGACTCTCAAGTGCAACTGGTAATTTTCCATGCACATATGGTCGTACCGCTGCGTCGTGTATTGTAGGCACAGGAAATTGGTTTCACGTTACTGCAAACATGTCTAAAATACAGCCCATCTTAATAATTTTACTTATGCAAAACTATTTAGCTTGAATTACATTTGGAAGTGGTAAGCTGTTCTGCGTCTGTGTTTGATCGTGTCCCACCGTAAGTATTGCTTAGCGTTTTTGTTCAGCGTGGATGACAGTCACATATATGACATGAAAATGTTTTTGTGGGTATGCCGTCGCAAATAGCAAATATCTCTGGGGTTCTACTTTTGTATGGGAATTTATTTCTGTGCATGTGTGCATGTGTATGTAGTACATACATAGTAGGCATAGTGAATGCGGTTCGTGCGCTTATTGGGTGTACATACGAATTTATTTTGTTACTTGCCGAGTCCTAGATCGGCTAATGTTTTACGACTCTGGGACAGTCTTGATAATTTAGCATGGTAATTGCAATAAAAACCTTAGAAGTAATTCAAGGCTGACGTGGACGGGGACTGCTGTTAAGTTGAATGCGGGCCCACACTCACGTGGGGAAAATTGCCTGCATAATGGAAAACTCCTCCGTGTTATTATGATTCCCATACGTACGTCGCTCCAGCGTTCATTTCCAATCTAGAAAACATGTACACGGTGTTCCACAACTACATGTCACATTTGTTTTAGCTTTACAACCGAAACTCCACAATGTAGATCAATGACTTTGGCATCAATCGGAAGCTGAGGCTTTGGGATTTTGTCCGCCATCAAGCTCGTCCGGATAAAGTGGAGTTTCGATTGTAAAGCTAAAACATATGTGCATATAGTTGTGGGACACACTGTATATGTACATCTTATACAATTATTTTCCTATATATTTACATTTATGTGAGTGCCCCTGTGGTTCGGCTCCAGGTTTCATTGCAGTTTAAATCGCTTAGTGGCAGTTCATAGCAGCTCGAATGACTCCCCGCCGCTCAACCCTGTGATAACGACGATTTTGATGATGGCGATGGTATTGCTTGCAAAAAAGGTTGAGGACTGGGGTCAAGTATGAACTACTGAAGCAGGATGTATGCCGATGTACTCACGCTTACCACCGCCACCCTTCGCTAATCAATTGCTGTGTGGTGTATGTGTGCAGTCTAAGCTGAAGCTTCGTCTCCATTAACAGATGACTTCCCCTCGTTGGTATTGCACGTATTTGCAGACATAAATACAAGGACCTCCTATTTGTCGTGGTCCATATGAAACGGATCATGTCCACGTTCCTTCCTTTGCGAGTACACAATATCTCCATCAGTTTGTATGAATCACGCGGTTTCCCCCTATTCAAACCATGCTAGCTCATTTGACCACGAGGGATACCATTGGCAATTCCTGATAAGGGCTTAACACACTACTGCGAAAAACCACATGGAAATCAGTCCACTTTCCTTCCCACTAACGTCCCACAAGCCTTCGTGATCGGGAAAGACGGAATACGAGCATAATGATTTCCCCGTTTTACGTAGCTTTGTATTTTGAAATTAACTAAATTGACTTATGATCTCTCACAGTAAAATGGAATGAACTGGAAGGAAACTGAGTTTCGCTGTTCGGTAGGAGCAAAATTAACTCAGAAGCTCTACTACAGAGACTGTCTCACTCTTTGCATAACAACAATGATACCCGACAAGGACAGGATGTGCAAGGGCAGTCGGCCAACCCGTGCTCATCCATGTGGGTGCTGACGAACCTTGCCATTCAGAATCGAGTTTTTGCGCATCGGCCGCTACCGCCGCATCCTACTACAATTTTACTGACTATCACGGAATTGGCTGAAGGTGGGCGATTTTTCTACAGGAGCCATGCAGGAACCCGGGGACACATGTTCCCATTGACGTCATCACGCAACATCGTGGCCAAATCATCCTCACTATCACCATCACCACCCAGCCATTCGGTGCGCGACAAAATGTATAGGTCTTGTCCTACATGTTAACCCCTTCATCCCAGTTCTAATGCTACGGAACCCCCATTCGCATGGAGACTGGGAGCCTCGCTTATAACAAAAATTTCAGTCACCTCGCAAAAGCGGAACTGTCGGAGTGAGTAGGTTAAGATGTACCGGGGTTCTCGAGGACTTTAGATGTGCTCTTGTGCATGCATTATGCCTCCGTTGGTTCACTGTAGGGTTCGTGTATGTAGACGTGCAATTCTCTGTATGCATGTACAATGCGGTGTGGTATGCGTGTACGTGTATTCTATAGAGTGTGCGTTTCAGTGTATGCTCTGGATTCTGCGGTTCTGTATATGACTTGCTTTGTGCATGTGTGTGTGTGTGTGTGTAAGAGAGAGTTTCTTAGTGAATGGAGCGGTTGTGGAGGAAGAGGGAGGAATGGGGCCGTCAACGGGAAGTTCAAGTTAGAAGGTTATGTTCCGAATTCGGACACTTTTCTCTGCCCACCACAGGTTTCAGCTCCGATTGCTTCCGCCACACCAGCTCAACTGTGCATAGGACGGTATGTGCGGCAATAGATCGCATGTACACCCATGTATATACAGCGTGGGTTCCCCCGCTAAGTACAGCAGTACTCCTGCTTCCCTCTGCTCCTGGTCGATAACTACGGAGAGCACATGCGTAAGGAAAAAATGAGCAAAAAGAAGTTTGGCTAGAGCTTCTGGTGGCAATAGAGCTAAAGTGTACTAGCATGAGCGGAGCTCTGCTCTAAATATATCCATGCCATTTTGCTCTGACTTGCTCCGTTCTCACTTCACTGGTGCTCCCTGCCTTCCTCTGACTACTGCTGCTGCTGCTACGACTGCTAGCATTGCTACTTGCTTCTACTTCTATTCCTTCCACTGCTACTATACTATCGTCTCTGTTGTTTGCCTGGTTCCCCCTCACACTGAGCCTGAGTATACTCCTGTACTGTTGTGCGTCGCAGAAATTCCGAGAGAGTGCCAGAACGACTACTACTCAATTTGACCATCCACCATCATCAACAACACTGCTGTGCAGAAAGGAATCGGGAGATCGGGACACTGAACACTTTTTCTTCCCCCTATCTCCGTTATTCTCCGGTCCGGAGAATAATGCTGGTTATCCCAGTTCATACGACATAAAATAATTATAATCTCCACGAGTCAAGAAAGAAGGGCGGAACTCACAGTGGGGATTTTGAGTGTCGCTGCCGCTCAAATTTCCTCTAGCATTTATTCCCTGTCTCTGTATCGCTCTCTCCCATGTAATGTATTTCAAGTGTGGCCAAAGCCTAGAGGTGTCGATTCCCGAATTGTCTTCCCAATGAGGAAGAAAATCTTAATTGAAGACTTGTTTGATCCGTCGCCTTGGTTCGCACCGTTCAGAGCAAAAACCGCGAGGAAATCCATTTTAAAATCCATAAAGCCACACTGTTCTACTGGAAGAATAGCAAAGCATCATCGGAGAGCCCAGCGGAGAATTTTTTTTGTCAATTTTGCTGCAACTCGGTCAGTCATACTCAAGATCGCCAGGAGTAGGGCTGCTGCTACCCTCAAGGTTTCACCTCCTTCGTCGCCTTCTCCAAAGTCTACTACTGCCGCTACCCCTCGCTCTACTTCTCATTCTTTCCCCACTTCCTCGTCAACTTTGAATTTTATAGACTCCTTTACACTCGTCACAGATAGGACCATTGCTCCCGTTAGTTAGCTAGCAACTAGCTCCTCTTGTACAGTTCACCACCACCAATAGTTGTCAACTCAGTAGAAAAATATATTAATACATATACAAATATATTAATACACAATATTGTAGCCCACCTACACAGCTTATATATGTATACATGCATCAGCGTAGGTACTACCAAACGGTGACATACTCTATAGCTCAAGAATACGCTTAAAAACACAAACACACACACACACACACACACACACACGTTTTTGTGGGAGGGACACTCTGGGAGAGAAAAGATAAATCTCAATTGCCCTGAAACGGTGCTTTTCTTACTGTATTTGTCAGGGTTAGACTTCCCTAAAAATATAGACTGTTGCTAAAATATTAACTATAATTACATTTAGAGATATTTTACGCGTTTCGCCCCCACCGGGATAGTTGAACTTTGATAATAAAAACACACATTTCAAGTGCTCAATAGTAAGACTTCTTGGCCGCAGTATTGAGTGAGTTTGATAGAGTTGTGAGCTATTGTGTCGTAACTCTCTGTTGTTTATTCCGAGTATTGTTGGTAACTGCAGAAGCTATTACAAATTTCCCCGCCGGGAATTGGGACACACACGTGGAGGGGCTGAGTGAGTGAGTGAAGGGAGGAGGATCTTGTATAAACAATAGGAGCGCACGAGACGGGAACAACAAGAGGAGGAAGCGGTGGAACCGAGCGGCACTCGGCCGGATTTGAGTGAGCCAACGGTGACAGTGGTGGTGTATGCCAATGTGAAGGTGCGTGTGTTGAGAGTGTCTCCGAACAGGGCAAAACGGCAGGGACTTAATCATGACATTTATGGAACTCTATTGATTTTCTGTTTCATTATCTCCGCACTACGTTCCCTTGCCCTCCTCCAAGATTTTCCATTGCGGCCCCCCGTCAACGAACATACATACTTGCGTACGTCCTCTACTCACTGTTCACGTGCGTGCTTGTGAAGGGGGAAAGCTTGTCCGGGAGGAAGATTTTCACCGTAGAGAAATTTCCGTTTTGGCAAAACTTTCAATCGATATTTTCCCTTTCTCCCTTCCACCACCACTACTACTACTGCTGCTACCCTGCTGTTTACGCCAGTCACATATGTACATATACAGACCAGTGCAGTGCTAGTCCACTGTGATTATAGTGGGTTTTACATATATACATATACTACAGGGACAGAGTGGCCAGTTGAAGGACTCCCTGGAGGAACTGTTATTGTCATTGGTTGTTGTTGTTACCGTTGTTGTGATTTAAGACTGGAAGATGACGACGGAGGAGAGGATGAGTAGTGGCGGGATGACGGCAGGGGAGAAGAGTGTGAGTCTAAGTGTGAATCCCCCCACCACCTACCATCCTCACCATCCTCACGGAGGCATGAGTGACTTTGAGGATGATGGTATAAACAATGGCGTGCACATGATGAGGGAGATCCCGTCGGACGCCTCGTTCCAGTCCAGTGGAGGTGGCGGTCCGGGGGACACGGAACCTTCGGACGGCGCGGCCTGGGAGAACAAACGACAGTTTCTCCTCAGTGTTGTCGGCTACTCCGTCGGGCTGGGAAACATCTGGAGATTCCCCTATCTGTGTCAGAGCAATGGTGAGCGTTAATGCTTTGCAGTCCTGTATCGTCAGTGTTATGGGTCGCATGAAAAATCCCATTGAGGCGTGATAGACCGGTTGCAAATTGCGAGTTTTCCTAAATATACGAGCGGGTAGGGATTGAGTAATTTGGCGCCAGATCCCACAGTAGTGTCGCGCCGCCCTGGTTGGGCATGCGTGGCGGCGAAGCCTTCACACGTGTTAGCACTTTTTAATGGATGATTCTTTCTGTTTATTTTCAGGTGGAGGTGAGCCCGGCTATTTAAAGAGTCCTTGACATTTTCCTCCTTGGCGCTGTGCGGTTAATGGGTACATCAAGGAAGTTCTCCAACTTTAACATTCTCATGATTTATGGGACTACCATTGAAAAATTGAGCTTATATCACTGCGCATGTGCCGTTGTAGTAGGAGTGTCCAACTAGCCTTTGCGTATAAAATATATTCTGTCATTGATAGTGCCAAGATATTATAATAACTATTAATTATGAAGAACTTAGGCAACCTCCTTCACTTCCCTACTGTTCCCCTCGGCCATGCTTTGTCCAGGCTTGCTGTACTTTGCAGTCAGTTCACGACAGTGAGGATGGTGGCCGCTCCACAGCTCTAACTTTTTCATTGGAGCATGAAATATGCCGTCCGGGGTACTGGCAGAAAGTACTTTAAATACGTGCTGTATCCAATAATCATTCGCTATCTTTGTTCAATAATTTTAGCGCGAATATTAGGCTGTCGCTGGGGAAGACAATAGCCGATTGAAATCAGCATTCCCGCATCCGATGACTCATTAGATCGATATGTATCTTGAAAGTTCAATTGAGGTGCTTACGAATAGACTTCGTGTTATACGTGTGGGAGTATTTCTGGAATCCGCAGTCTCCTAACATAGGGTATCATCAATTTGCTGACTAGGGTGCGTAACGAAGTAAGAGGAGGAAGGGCTCCGGAGGCGGAAGTAAGGAATCACAGTTAGAGGATTTCTGGTCATTCCTTTAAAATCTTGTTAGTGTATGTAAGACACAGAAACCATTGATGCATACTTACGGGTACTTTCGACTATACGTTGTGCGCCTGGTCACACCTGAAATGTAAACGTGCGTAGGATATTGAAAATGGTTCGAAGTAGCAGTGTGACAGCACCCAAAGGATTTTTTGCCGTAGCTGGAACGTGTTTCGTCAAAGGATGAGCTTATTAGCCGACTAATCTGTCCCATAATGCGACAAAAAGTTTGCGGAGGAACGTCGTCATAGAGTGACGGTAGGATTAATTTGGTGGAAAATGATAGCCGGAGCTAGGGTCAAACCGATTAGTAATGAGGAGGCAAATTTTTTTAGGGGAATTCTCTTGGTAAAAATAATTGTGACGGGCTTTTGAAGTTTTGAAGTCGGGCAATGGTTGTAGCTTCAGAAAAAAAATTGCAACTGGGGAAAAGAGAAGAGTACAAGAGTTCCCTCATTAAGTTTGCATGAAAATCTTGGACGGATTTTTACTCCACTCACTCAGATTCGAGCTGACATTGTAATGCATAAAAAATAATGGATTTTTTCTACTTGAAAATTCTCACCCCAAGTCACGACCTCACGACTCCAGCTCGTGAATTTCTTAACTGTTTCACTGGGATGCTGTAACTGGAGTGAGTGGAAGCACTTCTCAAATCTTGGAGAGAAAGATGAAGAGAGAAGGATGATGATGACGATTTGATGAGGAAAAAAGTGAAGGGTATATGAAAAGTAATCAAGTTAAATCAGGTGCCAAATTCGATGGATAGGCATGAAACGTGGGCTGACAGTCTCAAAGTTGCTTGCTAAATCCCGTCAACTCCATCCCATTCCCACTTCACTCGCTTATCTCATCTTAGTCGTCATCCTTCTATGCTACGTGGCGGCGACCTTGTTTGCTTGAATTGTTAGTGTGTATATATGAGTATGTTTGTGATTAAGTGGGAGCAGCAGGAGGGATATTCTATCCGCTTACTCGGACACTCACCCACTCTCACATTCTTATTCATTCATGGAATTTTCCCCCATATTAGACAACCAAAAATTCTGATTTTTAAAGGCGTAAAAAGTCACACAGTCGTGTCATATTCCACGCGGAATTTCGTGAGCAGTTAGGCTTGCTCCTGCAAGGAACCACAAAAATTAAAGGCGTTCACTGTTGCCGCACTACTGCCGTCACTATCCCCCTATAATAGACATTATCGCCTGGAGGGTTGTCCTTTTGAATTAAGCTTGTAAATCGTGGCGCCTTAGTATAATTAACCGTCATAAAACAACAGCGGGGGCTCTGTCGTAATATTTGCAATTTGCAAGAACTGGGCTAGATTTGATTGACTGTACTAGTCCAGAGAGAGAGAGGTTTGCAAAAAAGAAGTATGCGTCAGTGTATAGAATATGTATGAGGATGAACCATGTGACAGGAGGGGGAAATTCCACAAATCCACTAGGATTTAACTTTTTGTGCAGGACTCACTTTGCTCACCCTTAAGTCGGCAAATATACTCATGTACAGCGATCCGCTGGTGCGGTAGGAGATGCTCAACTACATATTTTTATGAACTTAATTCCCTCTTTTATTAAAAGGAATCTTTAGATATCTAAGGGTTGATCTAAACCATGGTCAATACATATCGGCACTCCACTGTGTGCGGCGTGCGTTCAATCTTTCAGATGATTGAATGGGTTATCAGGATCTAGTCATGTTCTCCTTGTTTAACAAGATGATACTCCATCAGGAGATAACACACACTCACACACACACACACACACACACACACACAGGAACACACATGTACACGTGCACACATACACATGAACGCACCCTTGTAATCTCGCAGTGAGGCACGCTGGAGGAATGGTTGTAGTTCTGTGTTGGGAGAATGTAATTGAAGGGAAAAATGAAGAAGTGGTGTTAATCAGGGTGGAATGGAGCCAATCGAGCTTGGAGTTATGACTGGAATAATTATTTAGTACATGTATACGTTTGTCCACTCCGTCTCTGCTCTAGCTTCATGGATGAGGTCGGAAAGTGGGAGTGTATGGCGAACTGGGCAGTCCCCGTCTAGACAGACCTGTCAACATTTTTCTGTATAACTAATTAAAAAGTCCGCCGCGATTGCCATGCATGAGTATTCCCTACGTCCATGTGAAACTGCTCTTGGCCGTGTAAATTGACGTGATGATTGTATAGTTGCTCCCACGTGGTAGGTTTCTACGTTCCTCTGGATTCTTAAGCTCACAGGGACAACCCTGTTCACACCACATCAGAGAGGAACTTGAACTTGTTTTTGGCAAATAAAGGTTGTTGCATTGTGGCATGTTGATAATTTTGCAAATGTATACCTTATGAGTAAGACAGTTGAGCAAGACCGTCGGAGGTAGGTGGAAAGTACTTTTGGATGGAGCGCAGACATGAGCAAGGTAGAGGCCAGGACTCTTGGCTGCGGTCAGGTTGAGGAACAGTCCAAGATCCAAAAGAAATTGTGTGTGGAAAAAACTGCATTGTGGGGTCTTTGTCTCCAGCGACAGAGAGAGAGAGAGCAACAGAGTATGGATTTGACGTTTCGTTGACTGCAAAGCATGTACATGACGGCGGTGCAAGTCTGGATTTCTTGTGGGAGAACCAGAGGTGATAGATCTAGCTGGAGACCTTGGATGAGTTCATGACGAGAGGGCGGAGATTTGTAGTTATTCATGCCGTACCCATTATGTTCCTTGAAAGCGCAAAGGAATGAGGTGAAGATGAGTGATGAATAAAAGGAGGAATGTGAATGAAGCGAACGATATATTCGAAGGAATGATTCCCTAATGATGATTTTCTATATTTTGTTTTTCAGGGGCGTTTCTGATTCCCTTTTTAATCATGATATTCTTGGAAGGTGCACCCTTGTTACTAATCGAATTAGGGATCGGTCAAAGATTGAGACAAGGTTCCATGCAAGCATGGAGCATGATTCATCCTTCCATTGGGGGAATCGGAATCGCGAGCACAATTGTTGCCTTCCTTGTCGGACTTTATTACAACGTCATCATTACCTGGTGCTTCTATTTCCTTTTCAATTCCTTTCAGGTAAGAACTTTAACTGTAGCGAAATTTTGTACGTAAGGAACAGTCATGAGCTTGTGGTTATACGTATGTAAGGTTTTTTTTCTATTTCGGTTCCACTTTTGTTCAGTGCAAAGGTTAAATTGATGAGATTGTGACAGGTGACAGATACAATAGGTAGCTCAGTACAGGTATGTGTACGGAACAAGGCATTTCTTCTTTTAATTGACTTTTAGACTAAAGGCTTCCAGGCTTACGACGGATCGACTCGGGGCTTACAGGACATTTGACCCTTCCCTAGCCTATTCTAACCCTCAAGCCTTCTGCCCATCTAACACCCAACTACAGAAATATTCAATTTTGAAGTTTCACGAAATCAATACCTGGGAAATTGAACATGGGTATTCCCATCCCCCCCCCATTTTTCATCCCAGGTTTTTAATATGCGAAACGGTTTCCATTATAATTTGCAACCCAATTGCAAACTGCTAACAGGGCACTTGTTCGTTCGTTTTATGATCACTAACGTTGAAAAAAAATATTTCCGCGCTTAATTTCTCAGAAAACTAATATCTTACAAATTGCCTGTGAAATGATCTCAAACTATCTTAATAATACTACAGGGTGTCCCAAAATGATGCATTCCGATTTGTTTCGGGCTTATAATCCTAACATGGGCGTAAACGGCAGCTTCAAATCCAGCCCCTTTGTAATACCCCTTTGGTTAAAATCTTGGGTCTTCTGAGAATGTGACCTCCGATGATCTGACCTTCGGAAAATTACGGCACGACCTTCCGACCATGCAAATTAACTACCCTTGTCATTAGCTCTTGAAAAAATCCAAATCGATGGTACTGTGTGTCAAACCGTTTGGCCTGTGGATGGATTTGAAGCTGCCGTTTAAGCCCATCTTTATCTCCCCAAAAATCGTTTTTCGATTCCTTTTTCTAATCTAAACTACCTTACCTAGAAGTTTTGGGGATATTTTAGGAAATGTAATCACTAAGATTCAGCTATATTTTTAGCAATCGTTAGTGATCATAGCTTGAGTAGTTCAAATGTAATTCCCGAAACGAATCGAATACATCATTTTGCGACACCCTGTATACGTCTAACCTCGCAATTTTTGAAGGGCCAATGCAGTGCGGCTACTTGCGATAACCAAATTACTATTTTTGACCACTTCAATACAACCCATAAGAGAGTATAAACTTGCACACTGCTCTGCACGTACCACATCTTCAATTTCGAGGATGGGCTCAAAGTTAAACTGTATGAGTACTTAGGTTGATTCCAAAGCGGTGTTTGAAACATGAGTTTTTAAGAAATAAAGCACGGAAATACGGGGTAGTTGACCACATCACAAAGTACAAGTGCTTTGTTAGCAGTTTGCCATCGGGTTAGAAAAACTGGAAATTTTGAAAAACACCAAAAAGTAGACCCTTTTGCACATTAGAATCTCATGGGAAATCCCAAATTCAATTTCAAGTTAAATATTTCTGAAATTAGGCGTAAGTCGGGCAGAAGGCTTGAGGGCTACCATATGCTAAGGAAGGGACGCATTTCCTGTAAGCCCCCAGTTAGCCTGTCGTATAGACCTGATTGAGGCTCCTATTTGGTACACTGAGCGAGAAATTGTCTTGTTAGTTCCTAAAATAGGGAAAGATTTACAATAGATGGGATTAATGATCGCTTGAGTCGGGCTCTAAGGTTTACGGAGCAACTTTTCCATCGCAAAACTCCCGACAAGCTCCAGAGTTGTCCATGGTAGCCGATTTTTTGGATCACAGCGAGCCAGCCGATACGAATAAGCCTATTGCGTATTCATAGGACAAGTCCGAATGGTATCAGAACGGTTTGCTTCCGCCAGGCCGTCCGTTACCCATATGCTGCTAAAATATCCTTAAAAACGCTGAAAAACGTATGCTAAAAAAACGTATCCAACACTACTTATAATAAACCGGGTAAACGGATTTTACGAAAGTAGCCTCTAGTACGACGATGCACCGCCGTGCGGTGCATCGACTCATTGCAGCGAAAGTGTAACGTCTATGGCCCGACCAAAAGGACGGACGTAACAACAGTAATCATTTATGAAGGTGATAGCGAAACCAAAAAGCCGAATATGAAAGTCCAATTTGACTTTTCCGAAATTTGTTTCATATTCTAAAAACAGCATATATGAGTTTCTGTAGCAATCGTACTCGACTGATGACGAAAAATGAGGGGTATTGTCAATTAATGTCACTTTTGCGACCGGAAGGACTGTACCGATTGTGGCCAAAACCTATATACTGCTTTGGTACGCCGTCCCCTATCCATAGGTTCATACCGCATGTGCATGTTCGTAAAGGTTCGCAAGTTATCGTCCGAGCAAGGATTTGTCCGGACTGAATGACGGACGGACAGGACCAAAACTATAAAGTAACCTAGTAGTAGTACAACGATGCACCGCTAGGTGGTGCATCGACTCATTGTAGGGAAAGAAAGTTTAACGTCCCGCAGAAAGGATGGGTGCAACAACAGTAATCATTTATAAAGATGATAGCGAAAACAAAAAAATTATTTAGAAAATCCAACTTGACTTTTCCGAAATTTTTTTATATTCTCAAAACATGTGTAAGTTCTACGGCGATCGTACTAGACTGATGACGAAAAACGAGGAGCTTTGTCCATTATTGTCACCGGAAGGACTGTATCGATTTTGACCAAAATTAATGCACTTCTGAAATGGCTAGACCCATCTATCGACTGGTCATTCCCAAGCAATTTTTTTCGAGATGTGCCACTCCAATGAGCACTTACAGAATGTATGCAAAAGATTGATATTGATACGGAGATTTCGAAAAAAATATGGGAGAGTGCTTATTGGAGTGGCAAACTTCGAAAAATCGAAAAAACCGAAAACGGGAAATGCATATGCACTATAGGTATATCCTTTCCTACAGCCCNTGCACTATAGGTATATCCTTTCCTACAGCCCAAGCATATAGGGGAAGCAATGATGCCACATCTTATCTGTGCTATGGGAGAGGGGGGAAGCAGCTTAGCGCTTGCACGTGTGAAGGACGACAGCAGTAAAAGGCAAGAGTTGGGAACGGCAACAACTGCGTACTCCTACTCTCCTGTTTAAAAATTAGTCCCTACTTTGCACAATTATTATAATGAAGATTACCCATTAACTTGGGTTTACAAATTAGCGAAACTACTACTGTAGGGTAATTATGTGTCCTGAGAGAAATCAGGGAAATCGACGAGATTGACATGCGGTATGTTTTTAAGGATTTGAAAACAACGTTCCCTGTTGGCTTACATCAGAGAGACTGCAGGATCTCCTGTATGCGTTAGGAAAGCTGTAATAGGCCCAAGGCTTCGGGAGTGATTCTTAGGGTACATACTTCCGCCTCATGTACTAGCTAACTAAAGGTTACACACCCATCCACATTAATTCACTGCCCACCACCTCCTGAATCTTTGGATTTCCGTTTCAGAGTGGTCTCTCCACAGTGGAAGTGCTAACAATCACCTCAACTCCCAGCCCGCAAGAGTACGCAAACACACTGAAAAAAGCAAAGTCGGTGTCACCTTAATTCACCACGGTATTAGCACCGAGCCA
Source organism: Pseudobourletiella spinata (assembly GCA_009870155.1). NCBI lineage: Eukaryota > Metazoa > Arthropoda > Collembola > Symphypleona > Bourletiellidae > Pseudobourletiella > Pseudobourletiella spinata. The sequence goes on from WJFA01000591.1 coordinate 23,036, forward strand.
GTGCAAATTTTAACAGCAAAATTTCTTGCGGGTTTTGAGTTTCACACTGAAAGAAGGTGCCCCATGTTGGCTTAGCTTCAGAAGGTTCTCACTTTTGCCATAAAAATTTCACAATGGTTAGCAAGCGCGCCGCCATTTATTTCTAAAGTCCACTGTGACAACGGCAAATAGACAATAAAGCGGACCTTCAGTTCAATTGAGTGTGTCCTGTTTATTACTTAAGCTGGATTTCTACTCGTCGGAATCGGCATCAGCACTGGAATCGGCAAGCCTTCGGCGCCAGAATTTACATTTATAGTTCAGAATCAGCTTCGGAAAGCGCTTCAGAATTGTTCAAATGCCGATTCTTAAGAATTCAACGACTTCCCGAAGGATGTTTGCACTTCAAAGTCGGAAATACAATCAGCTTCCGACTTCGGAAATGGATTCAGCCTGAGACCTTTGTACTTCAGAATCGGCGTCAGAATTAGCTTCGGAATTGCAGATTCTGGGGTTTTTTCAATTTTGACTATAAGTCAAATTTGAATTCCGACAGAATCTGTCAGCATTTGAATAACCAATAGGAAAACTAGCGGGAGGGCTGACTCCCTTCTCAACTCACTTTTACTTCTTTGGATGCTCTGTATCTACTTGCAATTCTGAAGTTTGCCAGCCTTGATTTCTACTATTATTTTAATTACATAAATATTACGATTATAACGTCTATCTTTACGCATCTGGTCTGAAAAAAACCTCGTGTCCCATGTAAATATGCAAGATGAGCTACTCATTCAAAGCCAACATTAGATCGCTTATTTTGAATGAGCCACATTCAGATTTCAAAAACAATACTGAAAATACATATGCAAAGAAGGAAGTTGCAGTATACAAAAAATGTTAATGGTACGGCAGCAATGCTCAGTTTCTGCTTGACGAATCTGCAATACATTTTAATAACAATTTTCATGATAAAATTGCTTACGGTGCTTGTGATCAGGCTTTGTGACTTCACTAGTACTTTTTAGCTCGGAAACTATTACTTGAGTAAAATAATTGTCGGCTGTGACTGCCTACATGCGCAGCCATTGCACATGCGAATGCCATTTTGTATTTATACAAACAAGCGTCAAATTTCCAGTTCAACATTCCTAGTTCAATATTTGTAATAATAGCAAACAGGCTAAGATAGGCTGGCTAAATCAGATGGAAAATACCGATTTTACTCCTTCATTATACCATGAAATACTGCGGGTGACTTTTCCACCCTTGTAACAAGAAAGTATAGGCTTTAAACATTCTTTCCTAAAAAATTGGACAATGCATACATTTCTGGCTCTGCCAGAGTACTTGCCGTTACAATTGTTTAATTCAGAACTTTTACGTGCAAGCAGCTAGCTGCATTATGATTGTGAAGCCTGCGCCTGTGATCTGACGATCTGGCCTAAGGCAGTAAAAGAACGGTGGATTATAATTTGACACAATATAATAATACAAATATCAAATGTTTACGTAAGACTTTGGGGATTAGCAAAAACCATAAAGATCAATACGCTTTCTCAATCTCGTAAGATAGAGTACGGTAAGATAACTTCTTGCGCGGTATACATTACATATTATCTATGGATCTACTATTATGTTCACATTTGACCTTCGGGTCAAGGCTAAACCGAACTAAAAATAAGTCTGTGATAATGTATTATCTATAGAGTCCCCTATGACCTTCCGACTTAGTATGACTGAAGGCCTATTACGGTGTAGTAGTGGTCAGAAATATTGAAAACAATCCGCATATTTGTTCACGTACAAAATCTTAAGCATTTATTTATACATATACTTGCCTTTTTTATCCATCCATGTGAAACTAGCCCTGTATCTATGAGTGTTGAGATACCCTTCGTATCTATTTGAAGAAAGCATTTTTTTAAAAACACACTCATTAAAGGACGCCGATTAAGGAAACGTGCCAAATTAACATTCTATTTGAGGAAGTTAAAGCCGGATTTGTAGTTGAAAGAATCGGCAGATCAGAATCCGAGATAGTTCATAGCAAAACGGAGGGGGTTGTGCATGCCGACATTCTACTTTCGAACACCGCTCAGTATATATGGTCCTCCCACCGAGTAATCAACATTCAGCGTCACTGCTCAGCATAGGGCGGGAAGTATGTAATATTTTGTGGTCCATCGACGAATCGCGCATAACTCACAAACGGATTTACCGATTTTATTCGTTTTTTAAAAGCTCTGATAGTTTTTACAAAATAATAAACAAAAGTTCCACACAGTTCAAACTGAATTAACCTAATCAAATTTTACAACTTTCTTTTCAAAGTTGAAAAAAACTACGTGTGTGACCATAATATTCTGAGTACATGCAGTGCAAACTGAAAAATCGTAATGGGATTTTTCAGTTCCGGATTTCGACTGATATTTGAAAATGTGCTCAAAAACGGCTCTTCTGCTGTTGTATTTGATTACTGATTACTATCCATTAGCATTCAGGTAAATCCAAAAACCACTCATACCACGCCAATGTCGAAAATCGTTTTATTTCTTGAATGGCACATATCTTAGGAACCAGCGCGGATCGGGATACACGACCTTGGTATCAAACTAAATCCCAAAGCCTAAGCTTCCGATTGATGTTTCGGTTGTATAACTGAAACAAATGTGACATATTGTTCTGGGACACCGTTTTAATGGGGACATTTGAAATCCAAAACTGGAAAAGCCTTATGGGATTTAACAAGGGAGTTTTCAGTTTGCACGTATCCCCGTCTTTGCAACTATTGACCTCAAACTTTGTGACCCTCCGGAAGGGTCAAATCTGAGTTTCCGCACCTACCGCTTTCAGAGAAGTAATCGTTATGGGTGAGCAGCGCGTTGCATAGGGTGTCGGCGCTGGGCGCCGCGGACACCTATCAACGTCCCCTTTTTAAAGGGAGGGCGGGGGTCAGAGAAAAATGACGGTCTAATGACTACGGTTATGGTGACGGTAACGGAGACAGGAGCGTGGGGTTGAAATTTGGCCAAAGAAGATGATGTAATACGCGAACTGAGATCTGGGAAGTCCTTATGGGACCTTTTCCTTCTAGGATTTACCGTGGCACCTTTTGAGGATACGTACTTTGGTATCGAATTGATGAAAACTTTGAGGGCTTGTATCTCACTAGGGGTGGAATGTACATGTCACTTTCGCAAAGATCAATGATCATGGACGTTTAAGAGGTCAACCAAGAGTATTTATAGTGAGAAACTCCCAGGTGCGGAAATTCAGGTTTCCCGGAGTTACAAGCTTCCGAACTTTATAACCACCCACCACCAAAGGGAGAGTCATAGTGTCCACTCTGGGGTAGGGGCACATGTGGGATCCTCCCCATGTACTGTAAATCCGGGGTTTTGATTTCGGACAGCCATTAACGCTTAAGAATTTTGGCAATGCTGATTCGGATTTCGAAAGTTCATTCAGATTGAGAAACCGAAAAATATAAATCCAGGAAGTCACCAGTTCCGTCGGGCGCACTTATCCTTCACGGAAAAAATCGGCTTCCTACTTTGGAAATCGATTGAGTCTGAGAGTTTTGCTGAATGTACTTTGCCTCCTACCTTAACTCAACATGTTTCCGGGCTTGCAAATTGTAAATTGGCAATAGTAATGGCAATAATGTTTTAACGACCACCACCCATATAAATTTGCGGTATCAGTGAAGGTCTGTTTTGAAGTTTCCGGAAATAACTTTGCCACTCTATGTTTAAATCAATTCTTTCTGGATAATTGGTGGCAATAACTTGTTGCAAGGTGTTCAAAAAGGTAAAGCGTCACTTCCTCAAAACGACCATTTAACGAAAGCCACTTAACCGAACCTGTTAATAGACAAATTTTCGCCGAAAGTCACTTTTACCAAATCCTGTTTACCACCAATTAGGGCATGCCTTTCGCTACCAGAGCTGGTAGCGGTAACGATAGCGATTGAAGTTGCCGGTAGTTCCGCTACCCAAAGCTAGGTAGCGAAAAAGTAACGGTAGCGAATTGGCTGGTAGCGAAAAAAGCGATTTCGGGCCTGTTAGGGCCCCCGAAGCTTGTACCGTTTTCCCCACATTCTCCACCACAATCTCGTGACTGTTCTTTTGATTAGCTCCTTAGTTTCCTTTGAACGCAATGCCTTGATGCCTTAGAACCGTTTATAATCATTTCAGAGCCCGTTACCATGGGAATCATGTCCAAAGGAAGTGGTGAATGGTACAGTAACGGATACCCCGGTGGTGGAATGTGCATTATCATCGGAAACAGCTTACTTCTGGTATCGTGAAGCGCTTGACATCTCACCATCTATCGACGAGCCGAATGGGATCAAATGGTGGATGTGCTTGTGTCTCCTCCTCGCTTGGGTTGTGGTCTATTTTATCATTCAAAGGGGGATACAATCGTCTGGAAAGGTAAACATACTAAACGAATTTGTTGCTGGTTGTTACTGGAGAAGAAATCTAGTCAAATCTCAAATGCAGCAAGAATAAAACCTCAAAATGGAGCCTCTTGAGCTCAAATTTGTTGGCAACATTCAATTACGTTAGTGAATGAATGTGTATAATTCAATTCATGGTGTCCCTATTTTTTACTCTGTAGGTGGTTTACTTCACGGCACTGTTCCCATATCTCGTCCTTACCATCTTTTTCATCCGTGGAATAACTTTGAAAGGGGCTGGTGCCGGATTGCTCCACATGTACAAGCCCAAGGTGGGTATGCCGGGAGTATTTACTGCTTCCATGAATTACAGTCTTTAATGCTGCTGTTCAGTTTTTCAGGGCCTTAATTGGTTCGAAACAGCGCATTGAGCCCCATTTCAAATTATAGCTGAAGTTTTGTAACGTTATATTACGTGGCAATAATTGGAATTTTGTTCCAGTTGCATATGCTATTGCGACCGTCAGTTTGGTTGGATGCGGCTACCCAGGTTTTTTACTCATTTGGACTCGCATTTGGCTCCCTCATTGCATTTGGGTCGTACAATAAGGTTCGAAATAACGTCGTGAAGGACGTGTACTTCATCACCTGCACGAATGCGTTAACGGCCATGTATGCGTCCGTTGTCATCTTTTCCGTTCTGGGATTTAAGGCCACTGCAATTCACGAGCGCTGCATTCACAAGTAAGCCGTGTGTGTCAATCATTCTGGTAAATGTGGTAATTCTGGTGACCTTAGGCACATATCCTCTGATCTTGTAGCAATAAAATGGAGCTCCATAAGTGGAATTCTACCCTGTTTCCTTCGGCGGACAACATCACTGACAGCCAGTATGACCACTTCTTCACGGACAACTTCAACTACACGAACACCCCGTTTAAGTCGTGCAAGCTTGAGGACGAATTGAACAATGCAGCAGAAGGGACGGGTTTGGCATTTGTCGTGTTCACACAGGCAATCGTTGAGCTGCCATACTCGCCCTTTTGGTCCATCATCTTCTTCTTGATGCTCTTGGCTCTGGGAATTGGCTCACAGATTGGAACGATGGAGGGTGTCGTGAGCACTGTCTTCGGTTCCCCTTACTTTAGCCACATCCGCAAGGAAGTTCTCACAGGTTCGGACTTGCCGATTAGCTTGAAGAACTCTTGAGCCCCCTCTAGAATAATTCGTCACTCCTGCTGTTCCACTTTGAGTTGTCAGGATAATGTCGAATGATATGTTGAGCTGATGAGTTTTATTTTATCTAATTGTTTTGAAATTTTCCAGCTGTGATTTGCGCAGTGTCGTTTTTGGGCGGGCTTGTTTTCGTGACTGGTGCGGGTGAGTACTGGTTAACTCTGTTCGACGGCTACGCGAGCACCACAGGACTAGTCATTATCGCTTTCCTTGAGACTGTCAGTGTCATGTACATTTACGGCCATAAAAGGTGAGGTCTCTGGAGTTTGGAACTGACGCGACTTTCAAGCTTGTTGGTGTGTATTATGGTGTTGGGTATAGGACGCAACCAATTGAAACTCAACACACTCAACCAGGCTCACACTCAACCAGGCTCACACTCAACCAGAGTCAACTCAACCAGAGTCAACTCAACCAGAGTCAACTCAACCACAGACCTAACTCAACCTTAGTCAGGCTGAACCAGAACCAACTCAACGACTCGAAATCAACCAGGTTTCTCTGAACCAAGGGAAAATTCAACCAGATTACCGGTTACAAGGGCAGGTATAAGCATCACGTCTCCCTGTCCCAAGTATTCAATCCAGGGTCATATAGCATAATCCCAGATAAATTTGATGAAAATCACATCGATGATCCTGGATTGAATATTTGGGATATGGAGATGTGATGCTTATACACTGCCCGGGGCAAATTATCATTGCTTGTAGGCAAACTATAAGGATTTCCAATGTGTCCAATATATCTAAGGGAGTGAGAGTTAACCTGGTTGAATTTGGTTCAGAGGAGGATCCCTGGTTGAGTTCGAGTGGTTGAGTTGGTTCTGGTTCAGCTTGACTACGGTTGAGCAGTTCTGGTGCAGCTTGACTAAGGTTGAGCAGTTCTGGTGCAGCTTGACTAAGGTTGAGCAGTTCTGGTTCAGATCGACTGTGGTTGAGTTGACTCTGGCTCGGTGTGAGCCTGTTTGAGTATGTAGTTGAGTTGGTTCTGGTTCAGCTTGACTAAGGTTGAGCAGTTCTGGTGCAGCTTGACTAAGGTTGAGCAGTTCTGGTTCAGATCGACTGTGGTTGAGTTGACTCTGGCTCGGTGTGAGCCTGTTTGAGTATGTGTGGTTGATTTCAATTGATTGTACTATCCTAGACCCGTGGTGTTTGAATCCTTATAGTTTCGCATTTCTTACAGATTTTCGCAAGATATAGAACAAATGACCGGGATATACCCGGGACTCTACTGGCAGTTAACGTGGCGCTTTGTCGGACCCGTGATGCTCTGCATCCTGCTCATTGGCTCCGTCATCGACAAAGTGCAAAATAATCCGGAGTATACGGCATGGAATTCAACGGAGGTGAGTTTCGGTGCTGCAGACATTTAAAATGGCATGATCATTTGACCTTGCCGTACACTCGAACGTGTGCAGACTGATGCACTGAACTTGTGTATCTTCGTACTTTTTTTAGGGTGAAACACACAAACTTCCGTTTCCAAGTTGGGTTATGGGCATTGCTGTATTTCTTATACTGATGAGTGTACTCCCCATAATCGTGGTGTACATTATGAACACATTTAATATACTTGGACCAAGTGGCAGGCCACGAAGTGCATCCACGACGATGCGACGCATTGACACGTCAGCCTCCACCCGACCCATGATGGAAGACTATGAGGTGAGGTTTGGGCACGGGAGAGCCCCCTGGTTTGCGAGACTACTGAATCGAAGCAACCGCGATAGTTAGATTTTTAACACTGTAGGAGGAAAAAAAGTTGAACTAAATATATTATATATGAATATATATATAATTATATGAGAGAAAAGAATTTACCCAGTGTAACTTGGAATAGCAATTATTATTATTATTAATAAATGAATATATCCATATATATAAAAATATATATACATATATACCTGAGATTCCATTAATAGACGGTTATTAGTTATGAATGATGACGCTGATATGCTGATGATGATGATGATGACATCTCTGTTATTGTGTTTTGCAGTCGGCCAATAAATGTCGGATAACATGAAATACGTGCACATATATGCACTAATGAAAAAATTCAGCATAAAAAATAAATCAAAATTCACAAAAGTGTACGGACGGGTGCATTCGGAAATCTGGGGCAATAATTCGCCATTTTAACAAAGGTCTCGAGTACCATTGTCAGGCATTATATCCGACAACCCGATATCCCTCACAGACCTCTGAGCTCGAATGATTTGATTTACCCAAGAAACTGTAACATGTTGTAGCTTGTAGCTATAATTCAAATTCAACACCATAACTGATCCCAACGGTTCCGGGCCACAGCCCGGAACCACAGTACTTTTCCCGCCAAGGAACAGGCAAGCCTTTTCAGTCTCATCTCGCGAATGTTCACTAAAACATGAGCTGAGAATTAACCTGACAACAGGAAATAGTGAGCCAGCAGTAGAACATAGCTGACTGCCTCGTCATCCTCTATTCTCCACATCTATCCCAGTGCACCTGGAGTTATGGTGGTGTAATGTGTAAACCAGCTGTACGCGTTTGTTCAGGTCGCGGGTTCGGCCATGATGGGCTTCAAATTTTTCACTTGTGCTGTAGCGAAAACTTTGTAGTCTCCAGCAGTATGTAAGCATGCGTGTGTTGGAAACATACTGGGACTGATGAGTACTGTAAACAATGCTCGACCCCTGTGGTCCTTTGGTCCAGTGAGACAGTGTACAAGTCGAACATATGACGACGGTCATGGGTTCGATCCCGATTCAGAAATGCTAAATTCACCAACTTCCGCTGGACGCACACGTCCCATCTGCGAACTCATCCAATACGCACACCAAGCATACCAACACATAAAAAGCCGGAAAAGTTCACAAACACATCGTCAGACATCACGACGTTCTTATAAACCTGCGATACTGAAGGTTAATAACCTGGTAAAAACCGCTGGCGATTGCTTTCTGGTGTTGGTCCATACGAGTTTGTTTGGTGAGAGTATGGCACTCGACAAAATTTCAAAGCTCAGCCCTTGACTGCTAACAATACAATTGACCCGTGTTCATGTAATAGTGGTTAAACAATGGCGCACTATTAGGGGCGATCCTGTAGTTGTAATTTAATTCAATACTTTCGGTGTTTATTAAGGTTTGATTACGGGATGCGAATGACACGGTGGTTGCAAGTCATCAACTCCACTACTGAACGTGTTGTTTGTATTGCTTTAGTGAGTAAGAATTTCTCTAGAATTCTAAAATATTTCAGAAGGGGACCCTTGGGGAAATTACATGTTAAATCTTATAAGAATAAAATTTTTGATTTCGTTGAAGCATTTTAATTTTTTCCGGGCTAATGCTATGTCATGTTCAAGAAAATTAGTACTTTCCCAGGTTTCAGACATAGCTGAATGCGGTGGATGGATGTGGTGAAATCGTCGAAATTCGTAACGACTCAGAATTAGAACAGAAGGCCATAATCTTCAGTCAATACGTGGAAATTCAATGGTACAAAATAAAATATTCTAAACGCTTAATATTAGAGCCAAACTGGACGCGGCACTTCTAAGATACAATATATGTATCCCCATAAGCAATACTTACGCGTGAATTTCAAGGGAACACCTGTTCTGTACATATTTTGTCTTGATCTACTTTTCATATATTGTAGTAATGAATATCGTCGTCAAAGTTTGCTATCAAACTGAGTTTTTGACATGCTCGGAACTTGAGTATAACTACACTATGACGTACTGCTCCTAATTTTCTCTCAGTATACGCCCTGTTTACTACCTGGGAAAACTGAAGCAACATAACAAATATTTTTTTCTCTGGGCTGCTGGAAAAATAGTCTGCCGATAGTCTAGACACGTAAATCATTTGTTGGAAATTACGAGCTTGCAGCTTCGAACGCGATTCAGGAGGTTTTCCCAGCATCTAATTTATGCGGCCATATTTTTTAACTCACACTCTGTACCGCTCATTCACAGTGAGCAGAATTTGACTAAGCTGAAAATGAAGGTGTTATTGAACTACGCAAGTATGTACCGGAAACTTCCCCAACTTGTTGCAAATTATTATGTTGATTTTACACCAGAACCTAAAGTTCCGTGCGGTAGAACTTGCCATTACAGCTTGGCCTCTAAAAGTAAAAAGAATTGCAGGATTCAAAGATGTTTGGACACCCTCGTGTCTCGTTTCAGAAGTCCTTATACGCTACATAAGAGGGTACGGTAGGCGATTAGGCGAATAAAGCGGATCGGCTCCGGGCTTATAGGGCATACGACCCGATTCAAGTATACACTAACCCTAATGCCTTTCGCCCGTCTAACGCCTAGTTTCCAAAATATTCAAATTTTAAATTTCACCAAAATCGATTCTGGAAAATTTAACACGGGATTTCCCATAGTGATTTTAAGCGACCAAAGGGTTCCTTTGGTGCTTTAGAAAAACGTAAAATTTTACAAACTTCTCAAAAATGAGTTAAAGACTGACTTTTACGATGTCAGAGCATCAATTAAGATGGAAATATGAAATTTGAAATCGCTTAATTTTAATGGGAAAATGGGGTTTTGTGGCTTTGTATTTTGTGGGCTTTATACATCTACCTTACCCTCCTATTAAGTAGGGTAATAAACCTGACAGATGCCAAATTTAAAGACCTGCGATTAG